>JAKTYB010000025.1:0-130913 GCA_030561725.1 Grinbergsozyma bentonensis | reverse complement strand
CGGTGGGCGGCGGGGGGGGGTGCCCGCTTTGCCCCGGTGGAAATTGCAAAACTGCCAAAGGCGGCGGTGCCAAACCTGCCTCAAGATTCAAGTGGTGCCACTTTCCAATGATCCACAGGCACAAGTGGGGCTCTATGCGGGCGTTGGGCGGGTCTCAAGGCGGTTTGGGACGAGGGGCGGCCACTGGAGCCACTGCGACCCACTGCGTGATGGTGCGCTGGATAGTTGGAGAAAGTTGGGAGCTCAGGAATCTCGAGGGACGTGAGTGATGAAGTGGGGTCTAGGAAAGCGTGTGGGGAGCTCGGGGTAGTGGGCGGCTCTGGAGTTGAAGTTGGGCGGCGGCTACCATGTCTCACTAGCAAGTGTTTTCCCCCTATCGAGTCTAGCTCGAGTATGTGCAACTCTTCCAGACGCGAAAGCCACTGGAGGAGCAAGCACATTGCGTGACAGCAATAACGTATCACTGCTGGCAGCCCCTTCTAGCCAAACAACAAGCCGCCCCCGCTTTACCGCTGGCGCAGTAGCGTAGCTCCCAACCAGCAACTAGTGTGCTCCACAAGCGTGTTGGGGTCCCTTCAGGAGGGGGGGGGGGGCTCACACGCTGCCAGCCGCCGGAGGCGTCCAGGAGGCAGGGCAGGGCAGGGCAGGGCACGGCATTGCAGCCATTTGGGCGGGTGTGCAGCAATCTGGCATGGCCCAAGTTTGCCCCTGTTTCATGTTTTCAATGGTTCCTGGCCGCCGCCAGCCTGATACAGGGGTCCCCTTAGGCCTGCGTTGGTTGCTGGCGCGCTTGTAGCCGGAGCGCACAGGCCTCTGCGTGCGCCATTTCCCGTGCCGGGAACAGCGTCCACCCCCCTGGCAGCAGTGTCCGGGGCGGGTCACGAGGCGGGTCGGCCGGCTTTGGGGACTCTACAATTTATTTTGGGGGGGGTTTTTGAAAGGCTGCACTCAGGCTGCCAAAGAGCGCCCATCATCTGGAACATTGTTCCAGCGCCTGCAAAATCGAGGCGCAAGCCTTAGATAGTTACTGAAAGGCCCCGCGCCCCGCGCGCGGTGTTGTTTTGCTGTGCTTGCTCCTGGAGCGGGGAAGCGGCGAGGATCTGGGCATGGGCACCTGCTAGTCGATGCAACTTCTGGCCAACTGCAGAATAGTGGGTGCTCACACTCACCCGCTCAGCAGGACCGCACCGCGCTATGCGGACACTGGCATCGCCCAGCTACGCTGGCACTGCAGCGCGAGCACCTCTGGCGGTGAGTACAGTTGCGAGGGCGTTAGCAGTGGGGCGTTCCTGGAATTTCGTGCGGGTCAAACTGGCCGTTGTTGCTAGGAAATGGGCGCCTGAAGTGGATCCAGGTGGGGACTATAGTTGCCCCGCCCGCAGCGTTTGTGAGAGGCATGCCATGCCGGAGCTGCGTATAGCTGCGTCACGCTGTGCGTTGTGCGGTGCGTTGGGCTAGAAATGGAATGGGGCTGGATTTTGAGGGCTGGATTCTTTCCAGGTCTCGACGAGCAGGCGAGTTGCCTGGCCTAGATGAAAGACTGCATAAGCCAGCGCTGATCAGCAATCAACAGGCCCGTCAGGCTCCCAAAAGCCCCAGCCTGCGGCCCAATCGTTCTTTCTGGCAGATGAGGTCTGAGTCAACAAGTGTGCATGGAGATGCAGCAAGTGTCACTCAACTGAGACAGGGTAGTGGAGATGAAGGAAGCTCAAGGCTTGGGAATGAGGGTCCGCTAGCGAGACAAGGGAGGCAAGGGGGATAGGGGCAGGGGGTGAAGTCGCAGTACCCCGGCTGTTTCAGGGTCTAGGCTTGGGCCCTGTAGCCAAGGCAAGTGGTACAGCTAGACACTAGAGCCACTCGACGAAATTGGAGCAACTGGAGGAAGCCACTGGGGCCTAGATGAGGAGTCTGGAAGCGCCAACCCCTGTTGAGTGCAGTTTTGCCGCGTGTACCCAAGCCAGGTGAGAGAGACTGAGCTAGTGAATGTGAATCTAGTCTGACTAGATTGATTATCAAGTCCAGAGTGCTGCATAGTGCGTTTCAAGCCCAGGCGAAGGCGACTTGAGGGAAGTTACGGGAGATTTGTGGCTCCAAGCAGACTAGTGAGGCTAGCGCAACTAGCGCGGGCAGGTGCAGGGGCCCAAGGCACGCGAGGGGCAGGGGAGCGCGCGAAACGTTGGCTCGCGCTAAACGTCGGCCCGCAGTTGCAGGGCATTCCGGCCGGCGGGGATCGTCGGCTCGTGAGGGCTGCAAAAAGCTCGTGCCACTGCGCCAGCGCTCACCCAGGGCCTCAGGAGCACTCCGCGCTTGCGCACTGTGGCCACAAGCAGCAAGAGATCAACAACTGGCATGAGACAAAATACACATGTGGAAGCTTTTTTCCAGCAGGGCCGTTTGTGAGTGCAGAGCGCGAGGCCCTTTTTTTTTCCAGCAAACACTTGGCATCAGCAGCGACTAACAGCGGCAACTCTCTGCAGGCGCACGTCGCTGCGCAGGACAGCTGCCGACCTGCCGCGCTAGTGAGGGCCGACATCCGAGGCGCTGGCAAACAAGTGCATCTGAAACAAGTCGGCCAGGAAGCGAGCGGAGATTGGAACAGGGGTGTGCCTGCCGGGCCCGGTAGTAGTGAAAGAGACCGTGTGGCAGTGGTAGTGGTAGTGGGACTGGCTGCTGGCAGTGCTGGCACGCTAGCGGTATTGAACTGGCAGCATGGGAAAACTGACTGGGGACTCTGCTGACGTGTCTGTTTGGGGGCGCCCCAGTGGTGGTGGTGCCTGGAGGGCCCAGCCGTCGGCATTGGTGCCTGGCCAGGCACCAGGCACCTCACTCGGCTTGCGCCCCACAGCCTGCCTGGGGGGCCAACGGCGGAAAAGCTAGCCCAAATAACTCAGGGGCTGCGCATATTTGCTCCGAAATGGCAACAAAAGGGCCCCATTCAGCACTGGGCTGCGGACAGCGGCAGCCCGCAAGATGAAGCTGCGACCTCGTTTCATAAGTACCGGGGTGTCCGCATCCAGTACGTGCGCATTCCACGGGACCTGCAGAAGAAGCAGGGCTGGCGGCGCTGCACGCTGCTCAGGGGTGGTGGCTGAAATGATTGGATTGCAGGGCGGATTTGCGGGCTGGCCGGAGATTGAGCTTGAGCTTCAGCTTGAGCTTGAGCTGGTGGAGCTTGTACCGAGCTCGTGGTATTCGGCTTGTCATTGGCTCCATTGCTTTTCTAGAGCGCGGCCGATCGCTGCTAGCCACGAGGCGACGGTAACGGTCGCAACCCTCCCAGTGGGTCCAGTAGGTCCCAGTGGGATCTGCAGTGACCAAAGAACCAGCCACGACGGGCCGCCGCCACGGCGAGCAAATCTCCCACCACGCACCACGCACCGGCAACGTTGCCTCAGCGCCAATCTCATGCAGGCCGCTGCTGGTCAGCGAGATTCAAATTAATGTTGAATACAACGGGATTGCCATGGCTAGCGCTTGAAAACCTGCTCGCGCTCCGTGGCTGGCCCAACTTTCACCATTTCCAAGGCGTCTGGGCAACATGCCGCTCCCCGAGCCTGTCAGTCAGACGCCTCGCGGCAGCCCGCGCTTGAGGCTTGCCTGCACCCCTTTTGGCGCAACCGCACTTGACTTCTCTACAAGAAAGCTTGCACATAAACCATAGAACCTGGATCTGGAAGGCTCGCCCAATCTCTGCATCCGCAATCCTCTAGCTTCACCACTCAGTCTCTCCTTTCCCCCCAACCTCTCGACCAACCGCCCCCTCCACCACTCCCGACTCATCTCACCCCTCCTCGACCCTCCCTCTTTGCCCCCCCTCCTCCCCTTCCCACACGCCTGTCTCACTTTTGTTTTGCACAACATTCTCAACGCACAGGCGCACGCCCGCCGCCTAGCTGCAAGCACGCGCTTGTTGCTTTTCATAACCCAGCAGATATTATCGCATGGCCCTGAGCTACATGTATGGGACCTGGCACTAAGCGCACAGCAGTCCACTCTGCTGCTGCTAGGACTCCACAGCTGCCCTCTGTCTGGGGCGTCCGCAGGGCGGCGCCGCCGCGACAGCGCAGGCCGGCGCAGTGTCTCGGTCTTCCCTCCACTTGTATATAAATTGCAGCAGCCTGCTCCAAGGGGCACTGCTCCATCAAAAAAAGCGCACACACCCTCCCCGTTGTTGGCTGGTCCGTCCGTCAGTCCATATAAACCGCACCTTCTCTTTGTAGGTACCTGCCCGCCGGGAACCACAACCGCCACCACCCTGCAACCGCCGGACCCTCCTCCCGCTTCTCCTCCCAACGTCGCGACGGGTCGAATGCTCGTGGCTCTGCCGCCGTCGGGCCGTGCCATGCCTACCCTCGACCGGTCAGCATCAGCAGCAGCAGCAGACGACGAAGCCGGCCGCCGTGTGCGAGCGTCCGAGCTGCCCTCGGTTGCTTCGCTGCTGAATCTGCCCCCGCGCACCTCCGCCAGGCCCACCCTGCCGCCGCTGCGCGTGCCTGTCGACAAGACGATCCATCCCCCGCAGTTGCAGTCCGGCCCCACTAGCTCCCAGCAACAGGTGCAGGAGCAGCAGCAGACGCACGGCAGGAGCAGCAGCGCGGCGACGGTGGACACCTCATCCCCGCAGCTGGTGAGCCCGCTGACCGCGCCACACAGCACCACGTCCTCGCCGGGCGGCGGGGCCTCGCTGTCGTCGTCGCTGCGGTCGCTGCCGGCTCCGCTGGCCTCCTCGCAGCGCGGCACGCTGCCCACTACGCCGGCCTCGCGGCTGCCTCCGCAGCTGCTGACCACGCCGCACTCGGTGTCGCCAGTGCAGCAGACGGGAGCGGTGACCCCAGCTCCGGCAGCCAAGGCGCCGTCAGCAGTGACTCCAGTGGCGGCTGCAGCTCCAGTGGCCTTGGCAGTGACTCCAGTGGCGGCTGCAGCTGCGCCAGCAGCCGCCGCAACAGCAGCCGCGACTCCAGCAGTAGCCCCGGTCGCCGTCCCTGCAGTGACTCCTGTAGCCCCGGTCGCCGTCCCTGCAGTGACTCCAGTAGCAGCCGGCCCCCCGGCGGCCGTCGCCAGCACCCCACCGCGAGTCTACCCAGTTCCTGTGGCGCTGGCGGCCCAGATGCCGCCGCTGCACCCGCACCAGATGCCGCTGCACCCACAGATGGCTCCGCAGATGGCTCCTCAGATGGCTCACCAGTTGCACCCCCACCAAATTCCCCACCAGATGCCGTTCCACCACCACCACCACCACCATCTGCCGCAGCACCCGCCAACCCCGCCCATGTCGGCCGTGCCTGGGCAGCCGATGCAAATGATGCACCCGTCGTACGCGGCCCCGGCCGCCTACGTGTACCAGCCGTACGGCGGGGCGCCGGTGGCCTGCGTGCCGCCGCCAGTGTACTACCAGCCCGGCGTGCCGATGCAGCTGCCGCCGGGCGCCATCCCAGCGCTGCCCCCCCACCACCACCACCACCACCTTGCCATGATTCCCGCGCCTGGCGGCGGAGCCGGCGGCCCGCACGCGCGCATCCACCTGGACGCCAACCGCATCATGAAGCCCAAGCGCAAGCGGGCCACGTCCGAGCAGGTGATGAAGCTGAACGAGGTGTTTGAAAAGACGTTTTTCCCGTCGTCGGAAACCCGCATGAATCTGGCTCTGGAGCTCGGCATGACGCCGCGCACCGTGCAGATTTGGTTTCAGAACCGCCGCCAGGGCTGGCGCTCGGAGCACAACCGGGCGATTCCCAAGGACCGCCCTGAGGACGAGGCGGCCAAGGAAGAGGATGAGGAGCAGCCTGCGTCGTCGCCCGATGATGCGTGACACACTTTTATTTATCTTCTAGAGCGTTCAGCTGGTCTGGACGCTTTTTTGTATTCTGTATTTCTAGATTTCCAGAGACTGTACTTGGCACTCGAGAGCGTGGGGGTGGGGAGTAGACATTTTGGTCCCGACCCGCAGATCGGCTTTGTGGGGAGAGCTGAGCTCTTCTCCGGGGTTCTGGGGCTGGGGCTGGGGTTCTGCCAAAAGAGGCAGCGGCCGAGTTGTTGCTCGCATCACGCAACCAGCGCACACAGCGCGGCCCCAACGCCCGAGCCGTCCTTGGCGATGCCAATGGTCACCTTCTTCTCGCCGTCGCCGACCGGCGAGAGCCGCAGGGCGTCGCGCAGCATGCGCTCAAAGCCCGGGTAGAACTCGACGACCGAGCCGTCGGCGCCAATGTCGATGGACTCAAACTTGTCGAGCGCCTTTGTGCGCAAAATGAGCCCGGCAATGGGGACCGCCGAGAGGTGGGCGGAGCGGGTGCCGATGGCGACGGTGATGGCGTTGACGGCGCGGCGCTCCTCGGCGGTGGAGGCCAGGCCAAACGTCTCGAGCAGCGCCTGCGCGGTGTGGGTGAGGTCGTCCGAGTCGTCGCCGTGGATCTTGGAGCAGATGGAGGTGTCGACGGACCAGGGCGTGGCGAGCAGGGTGGCGCCGGCGGCCGAGGGCTTTGTGGCGCTGAAGAGCTCGCCCTTGTGCATGAGCTCGACAATGACGAGGCGGAGCAGCTCGCCGAGGAACATGCCCGAGACACGCTTCTCAAACATGTGGAAGTTGGGGTTGGGGGTGTTTTTGTTGACCTGCTCGTCGAAGCGGTTGGAGGGCAGCACCGCGAGCTCGTTGTCAAACGAGCCCCACTCCGTGTTGATGACCATGATCTTGGCGCCGCGCGGGTCGCCCTCAAACTTGCCAATGTGGGACAGCTTTTCCGAGTAGGCGCCGTTGGTGCCCGTGCCAAAGATGCAGCCCACGAGCGTCGTGCCGTTGTTGGACTCGGGCTTTGTGTAGGCGCGGGACATGAGCGTGCCGACCGTGTCGTTGACGAGCGCCTCGATGCGGACGGGCAGGTTGCGGGCGTCGAGGGCCGCCTGCAGCTCGAGCACAATGTCCTTGCCGACGAGCTCCTTGATGTCGTAGCCCTTGGTCCAGCGGATGAGCGTGCCGCGGTTCAGCGACGTCTGGTGGACCGGGAACGAGAAGGTGAAGCCCATTTTGAAGAGGTCGCGGCCGCCGTCGGTCTCGGTCTTGCAGCCCGGGTGGTGCTGGTCGAGGAAGGCCTCGACGAGCAGGGCGAGGTGGTCGAGGAACGGCTGCTTGGCGCCGCGCATCATCTCGGGCGGGATGGGCTGCTTTTCCTGGACGAGGGAGAACTTGGAGTCGCCGGTGAGGGTGACGGAGCAGACGCGGAAGTTGGTGCCGCCGAGGTCAGCGGCGAGAAACGTGCCGGTCTCCTTGCCCGAGGGCACGGCTGTGACGAAGGAGGGGATCATGGGCAGCCCGCGCTCGTCGTCGTGGGCGAGACCGTCCTCGGCCTGGCGCAGAAAGTGGGCGACGGCCTTGGGGATGAAGCCCTCGGCCAGCGTGAACTGCTCGACAATTTCGGCAGTGCTTTCTTGCAGGGTCATGGCTGTGGAGGGGGCAGCAAGGGAAGTGTCACTTGCTGTGGGCGCAATGCTGCTTTTATACTGCGCAGGTGTGGGTGGGCGCAGAGTCACGTGAAGCGCGGCAGCGCGGGGGCTTCGTACCCAACAGCCCCGCAGCGGGGTGCAGGAGCAGGAGGCAATTGGGGGGATAGACGGGGTGGCAGTTGGCGGGACGCAGCTGGCATGGGTTGACGGCGGGCAGGAGGCGATTGGGGCGATAGACGGGGTGTGGGGGGTCGTGTGCGTGGCGTGCCGTGGATCATGCCCTTGCCGCCTGGAGGTGTGCCAAGAGCGTCCCCGGGGTTTGGGAGCAGCTGACAGTCGGCAGCCAGCTGGCAGCTGGCCAGCACACTGGGACTACTGTGCCAGTCAATTGAGTGCTGTGAGTGCTGCCAGTGGGTGTTGTGACTGCTGCAGTGGGTGCTGCCAGTGGGCTGATCTCCGGGCTGTAGCCAGAGCGCTTCGTGAAGCACCTGGCACCCAACGGACCTGGTGCTACAGTTTCGGCGCCTGGGCGGTGCCTGCCTTCCGCTGCGCTTCCGCCCCCTCCAGATCGAGCGCAGCGAGCCACGGGGTCTGGGGCTGGCCCCAGCCGCCGGAGGCGATGGCGGGGTGGGCTGAACCGACCGAGCGGATGCTGGCGGAACAGCGTTCGCAACCGGCCGACTGCCCTCGCCGTCTACCCTCCCAGCGCTCCCAGCAGCCAGCGCTCCCAGCACTCCCAGCAGCCCTCCCCCCGTGCTGGGAGTTGGCGCCTCCAGACTCAGGAGGCAGCCTTGCGCACCTGTCACCCACCAAAAAGCGCGTAAACAAACACCTCGCCCCTTTTCCAACCATCCGTCCCCCCCCGCACAATGAGAGAAGTAATTTCCATCAACGTAGGCCAGGCCGGCTGCCAGATCGGCAACTCGTGCTGGGAGCTCTACTGCCTGGAACACGGCATCCAGCCCGACGGCTACCTGGCGCCCGACGCCAAAAAGGAGGGCCCCCGCGACGAGGGCTTCTCCACCTTCTTTTCGGAAACCGGCTCCGGCAAGTACGTCCCGCGCACCATCTACGTCGATCTCGAGCCCAACGTGGTCGACGAGGTGCGCACCGGCACGTACAAGAACCTGTTCCACCCGGAGCAGCTCATCACCGGCAAGGAAGACGCCGCCAACAACTACGCCCGCGGCCACTACACCGTCGGCAAGGAGATGATTGACCAGGTCATGGACCGCGTGCGCCGCATGGCCGACAACTGCTCGGGCCTGCAGGGCTTTCTGTTCACGCACTCGTTCGGCGGCGGCACGGGCTCCGGTTTCGGCGCGCTCCTGCTCGAGCGCCTCTCCAACGAGTACGGCAAAAAGTCCAAGCTCGAGTTTGCCGTCTACCCGGCGCCGCAGAACTCCACCTCGGTCGTCGAGCCCTACAACTCGGTCCTCACCACGCACTCCACCCTCGAGCACTCGGACTGCACCTTCATGGTCGACAACGAGGCCATCTACGACATGTGCCGCCGCTCGCTCGACATTGCCCGCCCGTCGTACGAAAACCTCAACCGGCTCATCGCCCAGGTCGTCTCGTCCGTCACGGCCTCCCTCCGCTTCGACGGCTCTCTCAACGTCGACCTCAACGAGTTCCAGACAAACCTCGTCCCATACCCCCGAATCCACTTCCCGCTCGTCACCTACGCCCCGGTCTTCTCCGCCGCCAAGGCCAACCACGAGTCCAACTCGGTCCAGGAAATCACCAACGCCTGCTTCGAGCCGACCCACCAGATGGTCAAGTGCGACCTGCGCAACGGCAAGTACATGGCCACCTGTCTCCTCTACCGCGGCGACGTTGTCAACAAGGACGTCCAGCAGGCCGTCGCCGGCATCAAGGCCAAGAAGTCCATCCAGCTCGTCGACTGGTGCCCCACGGGCTTCAAGATTGGTATCTGCTACGAGCCCCCGCAGTACGTCCCCGGCGGCGACCTCGCCAAGGTCGACCGTGCCGTCTGCATGCTCTCCAACACCACCGCCATCTCCGAGGCCTGGTCCCGTCTCGACCACAAGTTTGACCTCATGTTCTCCAAGCGTGCCTTTGTCCACTGGTACGTCGGCGAGGGCATGGAGGAGGGCGAGTTCTCCGAGGCCCGTGAGGACCTGGCCGCTCTGGAGCGCGACTACGAGGAGGTCGGCGCCGACTCTGCTTATGACGATGAGGTCGATCAGGAGTACTAAACAATCAGAGTACAACTATATATTATGTAGGTTCATTAATACTTGCCCAGCAGTCTACCTGGCAACGAGCTGCGCAATACCATTTGAGTCCTAGGCCCCTCCGGGTTGAATACCATTTGAATGAGTGGCCTCAGACACAACTATTTCCTTGACTTTATTTTCACGTACTGATTACCGTTCCATCTAAGCACTGCAGCATCAAACTTGACGCTCAGCGTCAACAATCGGAGTTTCCGTCCGCTCGACTCCCACTGCTGGCTCCTTCTCACCCTCCTCACCCTTGTAAATCTTGCCCGCATTCTCCTGAGCCTGCCTCACCAATTCCGCTTCTTCCCGCAGCTGCTCATCGGTCTTCTTGTACTTCTTGAAGCCTGGGTAGTAGCCCTTCTTCTCCCTGAACATGAGCAGCATGGTGCACACAATGATAAACAGCCAGTAAATATTGTAAGAAATGACCGAGCCGTAGGTGGCAGAGTTTTGCCAGCCAAGAATAGCATTGAAAATTTCCCAGCCATTGTCTGTCTCGGGATTGCAGCAGTTAACGTGCCACACGATCTGGTTCACGTTGTATGAGCCAGGGCCAGAGCCCATCTCGGCAACATCACCACCAGCCTGCCCGGCAAATACATACATTTGAAAATACCAGATTGCACGAGAAAAGAGACCGGCGGCAATGAGGTAGAGGAAGCACGTCGAAGCAATGAGGAAAATCTGCAGAGTAGAGCGGGAGCCGCCGGTGTAGATGAGGAATCCACAGCCACAGCCAGCTAGAAGACCGCAAATGACAGCTAACGGGAAGGCAGTAGCTGGGGTGCCGAGAGACACACCACCTATAAAAACGACAGCCTCGGTTCCCTCACGCAAGGTCGTGACAAACGGCAGCAGGGCGAGGGCGTATTTCTGGAAGAAACGGCGGATCTTGTTCTTACCATGGGTCGCAATGCTCTTGTTGGACTCGAGTAGAGCCTTGGCAATCTTGACTCTCCACTTTTCCTGCATCTTATTGATTCTCAACATGCCTATGCCCATGATGGTGATCATAATGACGGCTATCATGGAGAAGATACCCTCCCACAGATCCTCTGAAGAGGCCCAGATGTTTCGTCCAAGGGTGTAGAAAACGCCAATGAAGGCACCGCCAATGGCGAGACAGATGAAAATCCCGGCAAACGCACCGAGCCAGATTTGCCATAAAAGTTTCTTGTAAAGGCGCCGGTCCTCCTCGGTATGGCCGACACCCTGCTTAACAAAAGCCAGAAGGACCGACACAATGATGGCCGCCTCAAGCGTCTCTCTAAAGATAATGAAAAAGATTTCCACGGAAAATACGTTGGCCATTTTTTTGAAGGTGAGTCGCAGAGATGCCGCTGGCGGGGAAATGGGAAACAAAGGCCCATTTTCACCGGGTCTGCTTGGCACGCACCACGAAGAATAGGCGAAAAACAAGCGAAGAAAGCTGGGCGCTGAGAATCTCGTGGACCAGACTGAAATCCTCGGCCAGTTTTGGAAATTTGAATGCCATGGCCCTCATTTTTTTAGGCAGTGCTCGCGCTAATTGCGCATTAGCCTGTTGCCCGTGGGGGGCGGTTATGCAGCCTTGACCCAAACGGCTGCAGCCTACAGCAGGGACTGCATTAAGTACAGCTGTCAAAACTGGGAAGTGCCCTGATGCGGGCAAGCACCTGTAGTGGAGAACAAAACAAGTTGCACCAGAGTTGTTGAGGAGGACTCAGCTGTGGGATCGATCCAAGAGACAGAAAACATGTAAATGCCGATAAAATATCGGCCAGATGCATGATCGCACCAGATTTACGCTGAGTACCCCAAACATTGGCCCGTGGACACCCTGTAAGGCACTATTTGCCTGCCCACCATTGGCGGGTATCGCTAGCTACTGAATGCCAACAACTCGAAACTAGCCTATGAAGCACAGAGATGGCAACGGAGTCATCGGTATTTTCAACACTCAGTAATCTTCGAATTAGTCTTCCAGCCGCCTCTTCGGCTCATCGCTTTGCTCGACGACGCTGTCCCCTTGATGTTGTCACTGCCTTGCTGGACGCCTTCGCTGGCACGGCTCTGAGCAAGTGAGCAATCTTCTGGACTACCATGTAGAACTGAAGTCGATTTAACGGTAAACATGCGAACTGTTTCCCACATCTTTAAAGCCTTTTTCTCCCTCCCACCTTCTTCTCCGCAATTAACCCTGCTCACACCCCACGCACGCCACAGCCCCGAACGCACGCCACCACGTCAGGCCAAGTTTTGGCCTGTTGAGATTCCTTGAATCAGATTAGATACATTTCAGATCCTATACATTGCTCTTGATACAGTCTTAACCTCATTTAGAAAGTGACTCAGGTGCGGGACGCGGCAGTTCTCGGAATGGCGTTTCGTCGCTCGCGCCGCACACATGTGACTCAGGCGTGAGCCAGCCCCTTATCTGCAAGTTATTAAATCTGCTCCAAAAGCCTTTGGACTCAAATAGAATCGATTTCCAGATAGTCGTACCCTCCATGGTGCTTCGCAAGTCGCGCAATGGCTGCCAGTCGTGCAAGCGACTGCGTATCAAGTGCTCAGAGGAAAAACCGGTCTGCGAGTACTGCAGGGCACGAGGTCGCGATTGTATATACCTAGAACCTGAGCCGTTGCAATTGCATAAACGAGCTCGCAAGGACAGGCTAATAGGTACTCCGCCTACACTCCTGCCTGCTGCAATTGGTGCTGGCGGCGCTGTACCGCGGGTGAGTGAGCGTGGCAACAACCTGTTGCAAGACCACAATCGCCCAGCGTCAAACCCGCTTCCGGTTCGAAGCGAACCGGGATCTATTTTCAGCTACAACGGCATCGATTTGCTAGCCACGATTCCTGGCCCCACTGCGCCCGGGGGCGCTGTTGGACATGTGCCGATGGAACCGCCAATGAGCTCGCACAAGTCTGCCTCCAACCGCGCGGGATCTGAGCTTCCAGATGATATTACAGAGTTCATCGAGAACACAATTGGCACTACAGAACCAATTTTCTCACCAGAAGACGACCCGCAAATTGACAGAGACCCGGTTCTGTTGCCCCTACCCATGCCCACAAACTTCAACCCGTTCATGGCCGCCGAACGAGAGAGACACATGGAGCGCGTGCTGAAAGAGAAAGAGGAAAGCACAAAATTCTCCTTGCCACTGCGACCCATCACAAAACCTACCACCACACTGCGGCAGCTCAGTGACATGGTCAACGCGCTTGCCGTTAGCGAGATGAGCTCGGCGCCGTCACTCTCGTCTGGCTCCACGCCGGCAAGCGCCACCCCACATGCTACAACTTTTCCCCCAGTGAAGGAAACCACACGATCAAGCCCTTCAGGATTCCCTTACCTATCCACTCCTGCATCATCCCCTGCTGTTTCCTTGATCAGCACTTCACCGTCCTCATCTGGTCTCAACTTGTCACCCGCAGATGCTAAGCTTCTTGCAGAATTCCGGTCCAGCCTTTCATATGTCTCTAAAGATGACTATAAAGCACACGAGGATGACAGCTACGTGCAGTTTCTGTCCCACACAGGCCCCGATCTTCTAGTTACTCCCGCTGACTTTCCAGCCGGTGAACCTCAACCGCAAGCGCCCATAGGCTGGAACTTTTCCTTTGATGTACACTCTGTCTACGGAATGTCCTCACGCGACCTCAATGTTGTGGACTTCTACCGCCGCGTGGGCTACCACTATCTCGCACTGGGTGATCCTCGTCACGAGGAAGCCTATAGAGACTGCCTTCCCGTGCTCGCATTTGAGTCTGTTGAGCTGCGCCACGCTCTCGTTGCATTTGCATCCACGGTTGGATTTCGCATGACAGGGCTCTGGGGCGACCTCAATACTGACACCTACTTTGCTTCGTCGCTGACAAAGTTTAGACGGCGAGTAATGAATGAGACTGACAAAGGACTGGGCACAGCGCTAATCCTCACTGCCTCTCTTTTGTTTGCTCACGTTTTCTCTTATCCTGAGCAATTCCCCATTGTGACGGATGTTCCCGGTGGACTGGACGTTTTGGGCATGTGCAAGGCGCCTCAGGCGGTTGTCGCCAAGTTCTACCCGTTTGAGGGTCCGTATGCAAACATTGGCCAGATTTTCTGCTTTCAGTTTTATCGTGACATTCGCACCGTCAAATCCGGCCGCGCACGCTCATTTCCCTTCATTGAGGCTGTGCGCAGCGAGATGCACGATCTGGTCTCTGCTGGACACATTTCACAAGAGGAGCAGCAGCAGTACAACGTGGTGCTTGCCTTCGCCACGACGGCAATCTGCAACGTGGTGGACACGCAGACGATGACTCCGGTCTATGCCCTATTTGTGGGTCTACCGGTAGATTTCATTGCATTGGTGCGCCGCAAAGCGCCGTTTGCGACAATTCTACTGTACTTTGTGATGCAGCTTGTGACCGATCGCGAGAATGACAAGGACATTATGGCCGTCAACAACTATGAGGCATGGATGCAGCGACACCTGCCCTCGCCCTTCTGGGTTGCTCTTTTGGAGCGTGTGAAGAGCGAGTTGCAACTGGTAACGGAGATTAATTTAACGTAACCTGGCGCAGACGAGTCCAAAACCCCAACTGCATTTCCACCAACCTTCACGCTTCCCCGCATAATCCCATCCCACAACCCCTTATTTAATACCTAATAGAAGTGGAAAAGTCGGTGGAGACCGGCAGTATCGGCCAAAATTCAAGAGCGCCCTGCTCCCCAGCTAGTTACTTTCCAGTAATCTGAGCCGCAGCAGCCCCCGATAAGGAATGCGTGGCCGTGCCATGGTTGGATGACTCAGCTCCCTCGTGTGCAACAAGCCAGCATCACAACAACTGTATGGCCGTTCGCAAGTCCAGGAACGGTTGCCAGTCCTGTAAGCGCCTGCGGATTAAATGCTCGGAGGAGAAACCGGCTTGTGAGTACTGCCGAGAGACCCGCAAGGTCTGCGTTTACCTGCCTCCCGCGCCCATCCGGCGCCGTGCGAAGAAAAATGCGCTGCCCGCGCCAGCCTCCGCTCCCCGTGATTCGCCCTCAGAGTCTAGCTCGCGTTCGCGGACTTCCCCAGAGGACAGCTCGGAAGCTGAGCATATGATTCCGGCCTCTGCGATTGGTGGGTTCAAGGCGCCGTCGACTTTGTCACAGTTGGACCTGACAGCGACCATTCCGGGGCCCACAGCGCCATTCCCTTCCGAGAGTGCTTCTTTCTCCTCGGCTTCATTGACCTCTTCTTCTGGGCTGGTTGATTCCTCTGAAGCACCTTCCAGAGCTGTCTCCATCCCCATTCCTCTGGATGTTTTGTCCGACATTGATCTCCCCTCCGCCATCACCCCAGAGGCGCACCACGTTGCTGTGGATAGCCAGTTCTCCCTTCCTGTTAATGACAGTGTCCCAGACCCTGGAGCTTTTTCTCCAGGTGATCTTAACGAAGACGTGCTTGAGGGCCTACCAGAGCTCTCTGAGATCCTCCACAGTGCCAAGCATACTCCTTTGCCATTTGATGGTGAGCTTGACGGCATGGGCGCACTTGACTCCGACGACGAGGCCCTCGATATGTCGGCCGTTCCTCTACCTCTGCCGCTTCCGAGCGCATCGCCCGCCGCAATTATTCGGCGCTTCGCCGTCATGCAACATATAGCAGAGCAGGAGCAGCTCCAGCAAAAGCAAAGTCCACCCCAGCGTTGTTCCGCCACCAGCTCTGGTTCCGCCATATCCCTTCGAGATTTGGCTGACGGCGTCAACAAGCTGACTCTCAACGCGATCCGTAGCCTGCACATTGCTCGTAAGGTCGAGCTGCGTAGCCAGGGCCTTTCAGAAATTGCAGCAAGCTCCGGCACGCCTTCTTATGAAAGTTTTGGCTATCGATTTGACACGACAGACTGTCCAGACGAGGAGGTGCCAATGACCGCGGAAATGTTGGCCCAGGCAGAAAATTACAATGCCTTTGAAAGCGAGAGTAGTGCTCAATTTCTCAACTATTCTAACCCCCGCTACGATTTGACAGACGTGTCGCTACCTGGCTGGAATTTCTCATTCAACGTCAAGTCTGTTTATGGAATGTCATCTCGTGACCTCTCTCTTATAGACTTTTTTCGCAAGGTCGGAGCCGTGGATATTGCGCTGGGTGACGAGCGTCATCTTGCTGCTTGGCGAGACTTTGCTCCCGCCATGTCGTTTGAGTCTGTCGCACTCCGCCATGCCATGATCGCTATAGCCTCCACCATTGGCTTCCGTTCTATCGGCCTGTACTCTGAAGTATTGACTGACGTTTACTTCACCTCAGCACTGACAAAAATCAGAGCTGAGCTTATGAGCCCGGCTTTGGACCGTAGGAATGGCCCCGCACTTGTGCTAGCCGTGACTCTTACATTTGTATATGCCTTCAGCCATCCAGAGCAGTTTCCAGTGGTAACAGAAGTCCCAGGCGGACTTGATCTACTTGGTATTTGTAAAGGGCCACAAGCCGTTGTCTCCAGATTCTTTCCCTTTGAAGGCCCATACGCCAATATGGCGCACCGATTTTGCTTTCAGTTCTACAAAGATCTGCGTATTCTGCGCAGTAAAACTCGTCGACAATTTCCCTTCACAGAAGCGCTCATGACTCAGACACTTTCTTTGGTGCTATCAGGGCATATTACTGAAGGCGAGCGTGACGAGTATGTTGCCATTATTGAGTTTGCTGACACGGCTCTCAATAATGTGGCCGATGCCAAAGTTTTGACGCCGCTGTTTGCTCTATTGACGGGAGTTCCTGCCAACTTTGTTCAACTAGTCCGCAGCAAGATGCCCTATGCCATGATTCTGCTCAGCTTTGTTCTGCGGCTAACGGTTGACGATCGCCAGCCTCGACACTGTATGTGTGTTACCAACTATTTAACGTGGGTGCGCTTCAATTTATCAGATGCCTTCTGGATCGATGTCAACATTCGTACTCAGGCTCTGATGGATGGTGTTCACAGCACGCCGTGTCTGTGACCGGTTTCTATTTTATTTATTGCACTACTTTGTAAATAGCTGAAATATGCGGGGCAGTGCCCCACTATTCTTATTTCCGTGCAACCGTCTACATGCTGGAATTGGGTTCGCCCGTTGGTACCCACCCAGCTGTGATGTCTCAATGAGACTGATCCCCACGGAGAGGACTACTCTCTGCACAAGCAAAACGTGTGCACTTCCCAGGCCCTATTTGCAAGTAGGGAGGTAACAGTATTTTACTACAAATATATAAATACCTTTCTTCTTCCTTGAAAGAAGGGTTGCGACTCCGCCACACTTTTGATAAAGTTGTGTAATTGATTACGTTGTATTACGCTATCAGCCGTTCATTAGATATTCTATTAAGCATTTCTTGAGCTTTATCGCAACACACGTGACTATCCCTTCGTCAGCAAAGCAGCTCGCTGTGCTGAACTATAGTAGTGCGATCTTTCTCTATCACCCGCTCTACTGGGCTTTTTCTGGGTGGTATAGTTCTAGCAGCTTTGAATTATGATCCTGAACAAGCCCCATTTAGTGGAAAACTTCGGCACCAGCACCCTACCTGCTGTAAGCCGCAGGTCACGAAACGGCTGTCAGTCTTGCAAACGTTTACATATAAAGTGTTCTGAAGATAAACCTGAATGTGAGTATTGCTTGCAAACAGGCCGAGTCTGCGTTTATCCTCCACCGAAAGCGACGACCAAACGTCGGAGAAAGAAGGTAGCAGAGAATCTTTCTTCAGAAGAGTGCGAAGTCTCCTCCAATGATAGTTTACGGGCAGATTTTGATCATGGTGTTCTGACAAATCAGCCTGTTCACGAGCTGACTGGTGCCAGCAAAGAACTAACTGGGGAAGGAGACCATCATCTCTGCGGACTGGTCAATGATGCCACTTCCCACAACAGTCCAAACCAGGGAGGGAGTCATTCTCACCTATCCTCTGGTACTAACGCCCTCCAAGATACTCTTGATCATTGTGATGTCTCTGGAGATACTCAAAAGGAACAATTTCCGGCTGATTTCGAACATTTAAGCTGTCCTTCTTTAGCTGCCCAACAGGCACAGGTTGCAGATGATGGTATTCCTTTGGGTATGCTGCGAGAGTGGCCTGCTCATCCAGAACCCTCAGACAATTTTCAATCATTTGGGGTTGGCTCACTTGAACATCCCATTTCAGACAGCACCCTTTCCTGCCAGCACTCTCTGAAAACTGGCTCACCATACTCATTAACTGACAACTCGATTTCCAATGAGCAACGCAGCAGCAGCGAGTCTGTCTCGTTTAGAAAAGAAGCAATCATCTCATCTCACTCCCATGATCTGCCTCTCAACTTGAACACCGCCTCAATACCTGAGGATCCCTGGAATCTATCTTTGTCTAGAACAAATTCTCCAGGCTTCTCCTCCGACGAAACCTCGCTGCCAACACCACCTGAACTTATGGTGCAGCAGAATTTGGAAGATTATGAAGACCAAGTTGGATTACCTGATTTCAAACTTCACTTGGCAGATCAAAAGACGGAAAACGCCGAAGGGGACTCATATCTGGTTCTTCAAAAGTTAGCAGATGATGTGCAGAGTATGGGGCTTGATCCACACCCTTCTCTTTTTCCTCAGGAACAGCACATTTGCCTGCCTTCCTCAAATCCTCTCAAGACTATGTTGCAGTCTGCTCTGGACGACACGAAAGTAGATCCCCATTATTTGCAACGATTTGAATTCACAGATGATTTCCAGCTCCCTCTTTCTCCTGGTTGGGATTTTTCATTCAATGTCAATAGTGTCTATGGCATTTCAGGTTCTGAGCTTGAACTTCTCAACTTTTTCCAAACAATGGGTTCAGTCAACATGTCTTTTGGAGGCCCAAGACCTGCGATGATGTGGAAATCTCTAGCTCCTATGCTTGCCCTGGAATCAATGGAACTGCGGCACTCGATTTTGGCTGTGGTATCTGCTGTAGGTTTGGAAAATGCCGGGCACTACTCCGGTGCCGAGTCAAACAGACTGTTTTTCTCTGGTCTTAGAAAGCTTGCTACAGATCTTCGAGAGCCCAGCACTACAATTGAAAAGGGACCCACTCTTATGCTGACAGCTATCATGTCCCTTTTCTACGCATTTTGCTGTCCTGACGAGGTTCCTGTCATTTCGGACGACCAGGGAGGTGTTGACCTTGTTGGTTTGAGCAAGGGTCCTCAGGCAGTTCTGAACAAATTCCTTCCTTTTACTGGTGACCATGCAGAAGTTGCCAGTGGGTGCGCAATGGTATTTTATCAGGAAACAGGCAGTTTCAGGAACTACAATGGCGTGAACAGTAGCTATACCCAACCTCTGTTGAGCCAGGTACAAGATTTATGTGACAGGGGTATGATTACGCCAGTGGAAGTGTGGGAATACAACAAAATTATCATGAAGGCCGATAGCTTATTTGTGGATGATATCCAGTCGCCCATCATTTCCCCTGTCTTTGCTCTTATTGCTTCCCTACCTGTGAGTTTTGTGCAATTGTTAAGGCGGCGTACTCCATACGCAATCATTCTGCTTGCATTTTTGCTCAGTTTAGAGGGCAGGACCCATCATCTTGGCAGAAGCGCAATTAGAATATCATCCTATCTTGAATGGGTGACGAGGAATATCCCGCCCATCTGGTTAGAAGTGCTGCATCAGACGCTGGCGCTGACGCCACCAAGATCAGTGTGAGGTATAAATTAATAAATTAAGTTATTTTGGACACGGCTACTTGCGCTTCCTTTTGAATGCCTGCTGCACTGGGTCGGCAGAAGAAGGCTCACCGTTGGTAGTACGGTCGTTTTCTCTCCACCACCAGCCCTCAAACTGATCTTTGAGTCCACCAAAGTAGCCATCTCCGCGGTCGTTGGAGTAGAGAATATCGCATTCCTGAGAATGGCGCATTTCCCGGATACGTGATAGCATCCAGCCTGAGAAAATATTAGTCTCTGGAGCCGCCTCGCCAAGAGCAACAGTACGCGAGATACTGCACTGATTAGGCTCCCAGCGCCACATGAGACAGTCTGCGTACGATTCGCACGCGAGCTGACAGTGCTCGAGCGAGGACCACGCCGCATCCGTTAGAGCAGCCTCAGATGCATCGGCCGGTTTGAGATGCTTGTCGCTGGCAAAGTTGTTCCAGTAGGCCTTGGCTCCAACAGGCAAAAAGGGTTTGATGAAGTCTGCATAAATGTCGGTGCGCTTGATAGGACTCGCACTAGGGTTGCGAAGGCGGGAGTACTCCCACAGGAGCTCACTCTCTTCGATTGTGTTGGTATGCATTGTGACAACGTCTGAGCACCACTGCTTGTCGTCAAGCTTGAACTTGGGAATGCCGGCGTTGTGAAGGACAACGGAAGCGTCGGTGAGATCGATGTTGGCTTCGTTCTTGAAGTATGAGGCGAGAACCATATCACCGCGATCGGAGGAGTCAGCAGCGCGTTGGACATGAGCGGCCACTTTCTCCTCCGAGTTGGGTTCACCAAAGGCCTTGTGCATGGCAGTTCTGGAGAGGACGATACCAGCGGCATCATGAGCAAACACGGTATTGTCCAGCTGGCGAGGAACGCCAGCGAATTGGGCCTGTGCAGGATCCATGGTTGCCAGCCAGCTGGCAAGGTTGTCGGGGAAGACAAAGGTGGAGTCGTCAATCACAAGATACCAATCAAACTCGGGCATGTTTGTGTAGGCATGCTGGAGCATGAGAATGTGCTTGAAGCGGTCGAGGTCGTAAGCGTCGTGGGCCGAAAAGGCAGGAGGGCCCTCGCGGCTATTGCGGCGCAGGCGCTCCTTGCGGTAGCTCTCGAATGCCGGGTGGTCAGTAACAAGGTTTTCAGGGGCCGTGGCCAGCACGTCAATGACCTCGTAGCCAACGACCGAGGAAGCAGAGTCTGAGTAGACAGCAAAGTTGGGAAGCTTTGTGAAGGTTGTGAGCATGTGAAGGGGCACGCGCTGCCAGAGCGACGCTGATGAGGATTTCAGCAGAACGAGAACATTGGCGGCCTGGTCAACAAAATTCTCGTGAAGCTGCTGGCCGGTTTGGAGGCGCGGTTCTTCCGGGTCGATAACTTTCTGGTCCTTGTGAGCGCGCACAACAGCTCCTCCGTCGGAGGCTTGGCGCGAGTTGCGGACGACATCTGCAGGTCTCCAGGGCTCGGGAGACACAAACCGGTTAGTTTCTGGGTATGAGTAGAAAAAAAACTCGCCAGGGCGGCGAGTTGGGGTTGGGGAAGCTTGGTGCTCATTAACTTCGCTGCTGCTCTGGTCAGGGACGCTGGAGCCGTATAGAGCGCTCATGCTGAGCGGCGAGGGGTATTCAGCAGCGACGATGATGGGCGAGCGGTGTGTCAGATATACAGAGAGACCGACGAGGAAGAGGAGAGCCACTAGCCTGGTTTCGCGGAAGCCAATCATGTGGAATCTGTTCTAGAGGAGAGTCAGGAAAGGTAATGAGGACGAGAAACGCTCCGAAGAGTGTTGGGGAAGCCAGACTGGAAGGAGTTTTGGGAAGTACTTAGGAAGGATTGCAGGTAGGCAGGCAGGCAGGCGCTGACGGACAAGTGTCTGGACGAATTGGACTAGAAAAAAAGTGACTTTTATCGTGGCCGGTCGGAAAAAAAAGACGACTATTGTGAGTGGCTGGCTGACGAAGCCGGAGAATGGCCCAAAAAAAATAAGCGGGAGTGCAAACACTGGCAACAATCAAAGCCTTTGGGCGTACGGGGTGTAAGGAGAAGAGGGTGTAAAGAGAGAGAGGAACAGGGCGCTATTTAGCTGCTTGGGGACCTGCCTGAAAGCTTTGTTTCAGCAGATGCAGGTGTCTGCAAGCGACGGTGGGCGGCTGCAGACCTAAAAGGGGATGTGCCAGGAACGCGCCTTAGTGGCTGCAAGGGGCAGGGCGAGGGTAAGGGGTAACAGGTGTGGATGGGCCGAGGGCGAGAGGGAGGAGCGGAGAGGCGGAAGAAACAATGGAAGGAAACGAAAAGAAGGATGAAGATGTCGACGAGGACAAGAATTGATGCATGTATCTTTACACTAAATTGCACTCAGCAGCTCTGGAGGAGGCGATGTATTTGGCAGAACACGCGTGCCACCCGAATCGAGCCGCCTGCCCGTTTCGGCCGGCCGGTATGTGACCCAAGTGGAGACAAAAACAAGGGCCTGAAATGTGCCTGCAGGCGGATCCCTACGTCACTCGGCAGGCATGGGCCGAATAGTAGCCCTAGAAGCATGTTTCAGGGCCCTAGCATGAACCCCAGGACAATATGAGACAGTTTGTCAGGGGATGCGCCAGGCACGAACGCCAGGAGCACAGCAATCGGCGGGGAGGCCAGGCACCTTGCGCTATGCCATGACATCGAGCCCCAACAGGCAACCACGCAGCGCATCCTCGAACAGGGCTTTTATTAGTGATGGGCAGACAGGCCGCAGCGCGTGCGCGCCAAGGGGATTGGCGGATCCAAGGCGGCGGTATCCAGGCACAGGTTGCTCTGGGAGGGCAGGCTGGGTCAGTTGCGTGGCCCATGGCCGCGCAACTGAACAAATTCCACGCTGAGGCCCCCTGCCTGGCATTGGCCCATATGTGGCTGCTCCACGCGGCGCCGCACTGCCTCGTTGAGCTGTTGTGAGAGGTACCCCCATGCCCCGTGCCATGCCAGCTCCACTCGCCCACCCTCGCCCCCTCGGCCTGACCGCAGCCGCCCCGCAGCCCCACAAACCGGACCTGCGTGTTGACCAAGGGGTACGCAGGCAGCGCTTCCCGGCCCAGCCGCGCCTGCACTAATTTAAAGCTATACATTGTGAAACGGTAGCGCTAGCGCTGGCCCCTGACGTCAGACGAAACAGAGCAGCAGAAGCTGGGCATGCTCCGTGCTCAGGAGGTGGTTGGAGGAGAAGCTATCCCCCTACGCCATCGCAATCTATCCCAGTGCAGTTCACCATGGCTCAGTGATAAAGTAGAGGTTTGTCGATAGGATCCACAGCGATTGTAGCATTTCACACGGCTTACAATTTCTAGCGTTTTAGTATTTCCGTTGAGCGTGGGTCTTGCACCACGATGTTTCAGGGCGCAACTCAGTCACCTTGCGCTACATGTGAAAGCTAGAGGCTGTTATTTTGAGACTCACCCGTCTCCAAAATCGTATATTACTATTCTGCGCATCACATCCTGCTAGCAGCTTATTCCCCCTGCTCTCGATGGCCCAGGAGATAGCAATGGGCTCACAGCAAGCGTGTCTGACTATTTGGACTCTAGACCTGCAGGAGACAGACCTACACAGATTTGTCAGAGCCATGAGAGAAGTAAAAGGACAGCACTAATAAATTTCATCTAACGCAGGTGCGCTATTAATCTCATCTAAAGCAGGTGCGCTATTTACACCCATCTAAAGCGTCTGCACGCAAATGTAGGCATAGGCATCTCTAGCAAGTGAGCGCGTTACGTGCGGCTGTACCAGGCAAAGCTCCAAGAAGGAGTCTCTTCAAGTGACAGAAAGGAGCAAAGTGTGAAACGGGAGCATCACTAGGAGCTGTTGAGCTGGAGCATGCAGCGCAGGCCTGATCAGCCTTCAGGGAAGCAGCCCGGTAGCCAGCTGGTCTTGTTCCGGCCCCTGACTTAAGTCTGTTGCTCACGCGAGCCAGCTGCCCAGCATCTGTCATGTGGGGGTCACCTCCCCAGAAAACTTCCAATCGCCAACATTATTGAACAGTACAGTCCCGTCGCACAGGTAGATCGCTCGAGAACCAGCGAGCTCAGCCCACTTCGGCGCGCAACTCACGACTGGCCGCCTGACCGGTTCACCCACGGCGAACCGTGGGGCTGCCAGCGGCAGGCAGCTATTGAGTCAGCTATTGAGTCACTTACCGGTATTCATCACGTGACCAGCTCCGCCAGTATATATCTTCGGAGCCGGCCATTTGCAGCCAGGAGAGCATCATGGTATACAAAGCGTGCCTCTTTGATATGGACGGGCTCCTCATCAGCACAGAGGACCTCTACACTCAGGCAATTAACGAGATTCTAGCCGACCACGGCAAGGGGCCTATGCCATGGGAAGTGAAAATTGAACTGCAAGGCCGACCAGGTCATGATGCTGCAGCCAAGTTCCTGGAGTGGGCCAAGCTGCCCTACACCCCAGAAGAGTACTACAAACTTACCTCGGCCCGCCAGGACCGGCTGTGGCCGACCTGCGAGTTCCTTCCTGGGGCAGCAGAGCTTGTGAGGCACTTGCACAGCAACGAGATTCCTTTTGCGCTGGCCACTTCTTCGCTCAAGCCGTCATACGAGAAAAAAACTGCTCATTTGAGGTCTGTTTTTGATCTGTTTGGCGAGCACGTGGTCACCGGCGACGATACGCGCATCCCGCCGGGCAAGGGAAAGCCGGCGCCCAACATTTGGTGGGTGGCTCTGGAGTCGCTCAATGCCGAGCGCCGTGCCAAGGGACTTGAAGACATCAAGCCTGAGGAATGCCTTGTCTTTGAGGATGGAGTTCCTGGTGTTCAGGCAGGGAGAGCCGCCGGTGCACATGTGATTTGGGTACCCCACGTGAAGGCGCTCGAAGTGCTCAACGGCAAGGAGGTCGACATTATTGGCGACCAAGGCGAGATTCTGAAGTCGCTGGCGGACCTGGACAAGACCAAATATGGCATCGCTTGAGATAGAATAACGTGTAATCTATGGAGCATAGACGGTGACGCGTCGCGGAATCTAAGCCTGAAAGAGCAGTCACAATACAATATACAGCTAAAGTAACCTGTTGCGCAGGCTCAGGTATTAATCGCAAAATAAGCCTGAAGCGCGGCCACAGGTTCTGACGCCAAAATGATCTCGAAGCGCAATAGACACAATTATTAATCTACAGTTGTAGTTACAAAACTTACAAAAGGTAAGCAATGGCGGCAAAAGAAAGGGCAAGCAGACCAGAGGAAACAGTGGTCATAGAACCGGCACCAGAGGCCGACGAAGACTTGGTGGCAGAAGCAGAAGCAGAGCCAGAAGCCTTGGAAGACGAGTTGGTCGAAGAGGAAGAGTTGCTGGAAGAAGAGTTGCCGTAAACATACTCGTCAGCGTTAGCGGAGTTGTAGTTGGTGGAACCACAAGAAGCCCAGATGGAGCTGACCACAGGGAGAACACCCTTGCCACCAGCACCAGTAGCAGAGATATTGGGGCAAGGCCAGGCATGGCCAGCATCGTTGTAAACACCAACGTAGGACTGGTTCCAGAAGTGGGTAGTGTCGTTGGTAGCAAAGTTCTTGAATCCGGTGGTGTTGGTGATGAAGCTGAACACGTTGGCAGACAGATCATGACGACCAAGATGGTGGAGACCCCAGTTGTTCTGGGCAGAGGCAAGCAGGGAGTAGTGGTTGTAGAAGGTGTCATCGGTGGTGCCTCTGAGAGACTTCGGGATAACGTTACCGAGCAAAAGAGTGTAGACGTTATTGCGCTCCTCGTAGGTCTCGTTCTCATCAAAGGTCAGGACAATGAGAGTGTCGTCCATGAAGTACGAGTTGTTGAGAAGAGGGGTGAGATAGTCGACCGCCCAGGTGCCGGCGACCTTCACGTTGGTGTCGTGACCATCGTTGGTCATGTTGGGGGTGATGAATGCCCACTGAGGCAGAGCCTTGTTGTTGATATCCTCAGCGAGCAGGGTGAAGTTCTTGATGTTGGAGATTCTGTCGGAGTTGGAGGTGATGTTCTCAAACAGAATGAGAGGGTTGTGCTTTCTGACGTAGTCGTTGGCAAAGGTCTGCTGGTTAGAGTAGTTGAATCCCTGGAACCCAGTGTAAGGCAGGTGCTCCTGATACTCAGCCCATGAGATGCCCTCCTCCTCGAGGAGATCTGCAATATTAGAAATGTTGGACGGGACCTGGATGAACGAGTCACCGTCAAGACCAAAATAGTCACCTGCTGCAGAGGCGAGGTAGTTGGGCTCGGACGGGTGAGTCACGGCAACATAGTTGGTGAGCAGGATACCGTAAGGAGCGAGCTTCGCAAGCGGCGAGTCGGCAGCCTTGTCATAGTCAGTGTTCTCAAGCCAAATGTGGAGCAGACGGTTGAAAACCTTGCCCTCAACGTACTTTTCGTCGGCATAGCTAGCGGCAGTGGCAGTAGCAGCGGCTGAGGCGATGGCCGGGGTCGAAGGTTCGATGGTGGAGAAGGTCGGGGTGGACAGAGAGGTCTGAGCGGCGACACCAGAGGCGGCGGCAGCGGCCAGGGCAGCGAAGGAGAGCATTACTTTTGAAAGCTGGCTTTGGGGGTGCTGGCGAGACAGTAAGGGATAGCGCTTCCTTATATACAGAGATCTGCGGATCGGCTAACGCTCGCACAGGGCGCAAAACGTGGGCTCGGAAAATTGGGGTCCGGGGCGGCGAGTCGCTGCCCGGGATTGACCTAATCTGGCGATATATATGCTTCGGAAGGGGCTCTTCTGGCAGCAAAGCGCCCTAAACAGAGCTTCGCAGCAGTACTCGCAGCGGTGCCGTAGGGCGTGGCCCAGGCGGCGGGCTCTGGTAGGCCGGCGAGGTGGCCAGAAGGGCGTGAAGGAGGGTTTGGCCTGCAGCCAGCACGCAGTTGACCAGCCACGTGCCTGGTATTGCGTGTTTCCAACGGCCTATTAGGAAGGCGGTGATTGGCTTGTCTGGCCTGTGGTGGAGCTGAGACAATGAAGTAGTCGAGAAGCAGCCTCATTACCCCGACGATAGGCGGGAACGATAGTAGTGAGTGGAGCTGTTTATTATCGGGCACAATTGCTTGGTTGACAGTATCAAATCTCCTTAGCTGGTGCCACCCCCTTGCTCTACTGGTCTCGCCTGATTAGCCTCGATTTCCCGACTCATGCACGCACGGCCCGTTGTACTTCACCACCCCCACCTATCCTGGAGGTTAAGCTTCGCACGTGCACGCAGGATTGGCAACAGGCTATGGCGCCGCTGAGGAATAGCGCGCTGCCATGGGCAAAAAATAAAATACGCTTAGTGCAGCTGCTGCAAAACTGTGCGGTATGCTTTCCCGTGCTCGACAAAGAGGAAGAGATTTACTCTCAGTTTATCGCAGCGTCACTGGCACCAATGCCAAGATACCACTCTGCAGGAACCCTGCGCCGGTGGGCCGTGAAGGCAATTCCATTGGGACGAAGGCTGGTGCAGGCAGAGGGCCCAATCACCTCCTCTATCTTTTAAGCATTGGTACACAGTGCCCCTCTCTTTCTACCAGACCCATGTGTGGTTTTGATGTGCTGGGCGTACTCTGCAGCAGCGGTGCTCAACCACGCGCATACCGAGCGTATGCTGCGCGTAGCCATTTTGGGAAGCGGGGCAGTCAACCTTAATTTCGGCCGGTCACAAGCCTGAAGAGGTATTGGCCAACGGCCAAGTAATGCCCAGAATCTCGCAAAAGATAGCCGACCTATATAGCCTGCTCTGGCAACCCATATTATTGGTGGAATAATCACACCATCTCGTCTCGCAGGCTTCCCTCGCTCCACCAGTCAGCTCAGCGCCAGCCCTAATGCTCACCATTAGTAGGCGGTGCTTTTCCGATGCCCAACTAGCTTAGCATCAGAGAGCCCATTGTAGGGCCAGCGAGCTGCCGGGCAAACGCCAATGCTCGCTGGCGTCTCACATGCTAACACATGCTAACGATTGCTCAATTTCAGGCTGGTTTGGGGTGGGGTTGGATTGGTTGGTTTCAGTTTCATTTTTCCCGCTCTTTGGCTCGCTTAGACTTTGGTTCTTTCTCCTCATCTTCAGAAGCCTTGTGTGCTACCTAAATAGGACAGCTATGAGGCTTCTGGCTAAAACACTTGACCTGAGGATTCGATAGAGAGACGTCAAATAGAAAGGAAGCGAAGCTGAGATCACGACCAAGTCTCGTTACAGTACTCAACAAAGCTGCACATTGCCAGGGATCTGTCACCACCCCGTGAACGCTGACTCTTCCACCCCCCCAGACACAAAGCGGCGTGGCGACGCCATTATCCAAGGCGCCGAGACATAGTAGTAGTGAGAAGGGGAATGGCAAGAGAAAATAGCTTTCAATGAATGCCATGGAGACTTATATTTAACATATATGTCAAACCGGCACTTTCGGCCTTATTTCCTTCGCTCTGAAGGATCCTTTCATCGCCAGAGCCCGGCGAATCTCTGCAGCAACCAGAGACGACTCTCTGCTGAGTATAAAATGCCACAGAAGGGCATAGATCGATCGAATTACCCGATAAAGATTCAAGGCTAGTTCTTCAATCTTTGAGCCACACTCTAACCGCAGTCTTGGCCATGCTCTCGGTTCACCTTCGTGGTATTGACTGCCTCGTTTACCAAGAGACAAGTATCACAGCTTCTGAGCCAATATCAACATAATTGGCAACACCACCTAACTGTTTGCCGTTGTCTTATACCATTCCCAAGACTTGCCAACATACCCAGCCTCTGCCCCGCACCAGCTCAGCCATGTGTTACATCCACAGGTGCTCTTATAAACCCAAGATACCCCAGTTCCACGTTCCCTTACTCTCTCCACTAGTTGAAATGCTCTACAAGGCTTTTAATCCTACTGTGATTTCTATCCTTACCGCCTACCTCGCCTCGGTGGGCTCATCTCTTGCTCTTGCACCGAGCGACTTGTTGATAAACCTGCAGTCTACCTGCAAGTCCGAGTCTTACCGTCAATGCTATTCCGTAGCAAGAGATAAGTTCTCGGAGTGTGGAGCACGCGATCAGTCGTGCCACTGTCAGACTCTTCTTGAAATAGCCAACGTCTGTGCCCTCAGCTGTGAGCAAGATGCCGACACCGGCTTGCTCGAGGCTGCTATATCCACCTGTACCATCTCTAACAACGACAGCAGTCTCAAGCCCCAGTTCTTCAAGTGGTTCTTGCCAAAGGGCCACAGCTCACCCGAGGAGGAGGAGCACTGCTATGATGATGGTTGCACAGAATACGAAGATAACTTTGACGAGGAGGACGAGGAAGAGGACGATGACGACGATGACTGTGACAATGGAGATGATTCCGATGACGGTAGACAGTGGCACAGACCATCACTTCACTCGGTCCCTGAGCACCTGCCTTCACGCGTATCACCATACCAGCCCGATTCAGAATCGGACGACGCTGACCATGACTACGACAACCTGGTTCCAGACTTCCAACAAGACCCCCAGTGGAGGGAGTTTTCATGGGAGCAGGAAGAAACCGAATCAAACTTCAATCGCGACATTGTAGATGACTCTGACCTCACCCTAGAAGATGAGCTAGATACTGATACTGGGTATAAGTTTGATGCTGATCAAGCCGCTACCCCAGAACTTACTGAAGAATTCGAGATCCCTGAGTTTGTACCTGATGACAGTCAATTTGTCTCTGATGAGGGCGGCTTTGTTGATGAAACAAACACAAGAAAAAGATCTCTAGACGATCACATTTCGACCATTCATCAAAAGCTCGCAGAGGTAGTATCGCCTCTGAGACGCTACGACCAGGTTGAAGCATCTCAGGAATACTTTCCCGATAACGAGAATGGTGATGGGTATTATGATGAAGATGACGAGCCATTTGATGAATGGGACGAGGATTACGACGATGATCTCTACCAAAACACTGCTGCCGAATACTACGATGATGACCTCTACCAAAATGCTGCTGCTGAATACTACTACCATTACCGTGACGATCCACGCTATCTTTATGACCGTTCTGACAGTTTTCTTCAGCGCAGAGGGGCTTTTGACTCTTCCAAAGTTGAAGAGATTCAACAGAACTTTGGAGGGCTTCCTGGACATATCAAAGATCTCATTGCAAAAAAGAAGGCATGGAAAGCAAAGTTCAAGGGCGGTTCTGCATCACCTCCTACCGAATGCACCGGCTGTGAAGAACCTGTCTCTGACAGGGAGCCTGTCCCTGGGACTGTTCAGGAGCCTGCCGAAGAGCCAGTTTCTGAGCCAGTTTACGAACCTATTTATGAACCTATCGAGGAACCTGTTTATGAACCTGTTTATGAACCTGTTGAGGAACCTTTCGAAGAACCTGCCGAGGAACCTGTCGAGGGACCTGTTTATGAACCTGTTGAGGAACCTGTTGAAGAGCCTGACTACGAGCCTATTGATTTTCCAGACAATCACGTTTGTGGCGGTCCAACTGAAGCTGGTGATGGGTGCCAGCCCAATATGGAACCTCAGCCAATCGAGGAGCCTGAGTATCCAAATGAGAATTGCGATGAAGCCGACACTCCCACGGAAACTGAACCTGAGTTTGACTGGGACTCTGACTGCAACCCACTCAGTCCTGGCGACTACTGCCCTAGTTTTGGACAGCCTACGAGCACCATATTTTCAACTTCCAAGGTGATCGTATCTACGACTACAATTGTCAATCCAGGAGTCAGCTCTACCACAACAGTTACGCGCAGCCCTCACCTCACCACCAGAACGATTGTGATCATCCCCGCGCACAACACGACAAGCAGTTCCCTACACTCGGCAACATCGTCACATCTTCCGATAGTTGAAGCCAATCATTTTTGTCTCACTGGCTGTTTCGAGGAACCAGAAGCGGAACCGATAGCCGAGGACCCATGCGAAGGAGAATGTGATGTCCCGGAGAGCGATGCGGATCAGGAGGAAGAATCAAGCGACGGCGGCAGCACTGAAGAACAGTGTGACCCCAACTGTGATGGGTCTACTGAAACATCTTGCTGTGTATCTGGCGGTTCTTCCGGTAAGCTCGGCAAGTTCATGGAGAAGAAAAAATTGTGGCTTGATAAAAAACATGCCCTTCTTGAGAAAAAGAAAAAGAAGAAAGCGGCATTCATGAAAAAGCTCCAATCGCAGGGAACTTGCTCAGAAGAGGGTTGTGAGGGTGCAAATGAAGATGCTGAAGGAGGATGCACTGATACAGATGAAGGCTGCGCAACTGTTCAGAGTGAAGACTATACTGAATATCTGGTTGGCAGCACTTCCAGCTCTGAAACCCTTTCGCGCCCAGTGTTGGCTACGTTCACTGAGCCTAGAAAGAATACGCTTGACAACACTGTCAGCACCGCTTCTGTGGATAATGAGGAAGATAATGAAGAGTTTATTGATATCGAGATTGATGACAAGCGAGCGGGTATGAATAGCACTGATGACCTGAAATCTTCGTTTATTGCAAAGAACGTGGTAATTAGTTCGAAGAACGACCATGACGTTTTAAGCAGAATGAAGAACGCGTCTTCAATCGCCAATAATAATAGTGCCAGTGTGACTTCGTTGACTAACTATTCTTTCAAGAGTTTTGCGTCGCTTACTGCTCCTAATCTAAGCCTTACCGTCGCATGTGCACTCTTGAGCTTTGCCATGGCTATTAACTATTAGACCGTAAAGAATCAATAACATCAGAATTGCTAAATTGAACCAAAAGATGGAATATTAGACAATCCCATCCATGCGTTGTCTCCTCCAGCTCAATCTCATTGACAATGAGCTTCAGTAGGCTTGAATTTGTATAATATTATCAGAGGAGAGAGTGGGGAGAACGGAAGATCAGCAAAACAAAAGTAATGAGATTGTTTATTTGAAAACCCCTGAAAGGTTCTACAATATTAGATAATAAATATAAGGAGAAGGCCATCAAATTATCGAATCTGAATTGCGCCTCCAAAAATGCAAGAGACCGGCAGTGTCATGTGCAACAAGAGATTGAGAGTAGCTGTTCCATGCAATGCACGAGAGGCGATTATAAGAAGCATCAAGATAGTGGGGAGTATCATAAACCGTCTGAAGAGTGCCGAAATTCGGTTTGGGGATAAGGCATGCACCTTTCGTTGAGCCGGTGACAACAAGAAAAGATGCCGAGTTGTGGTTGAGCTCTGCAGTCGTAATGTGGGAGCTCCATGGCGGCGTTTCAGACAAGCCCGAGTCTAAAACATGAGTAGGCTCTGTACCCAAGTTGTACTGATTATAACCGTAGATCTTGCCATCACGAGCGAGAGCCCAAACCATTCCTTCGGTAGCATCAACTGTGAGAGATGTGATGCCGAATGAACGGTCCTGCTGAGGTGGAGCAATTGAAACGGAGACTGGCTGCGGTTTGGTGTTTCCAAACTTGCGCATATCCCAGACCTTTATGATGGAGTCGTGTTCTGACGCCGAGACGAGTTGGTGCTCGCTGATCCACTCGACAGCGGTGACGTTGACGCCCTTTCGCACAGCTTTGCTTTTATTGTTGCGAGTTGCCCGCAAATCGTGGGCGCCTGGAATTGTCTGATAATCAATGTCGTCAGTCGACTGCTGTACGCCGTAAATGTCTGTATGCATTGCACGTTTCCGCGAGTAGGCACGGACGTCAAATAGCGACAGGGTGCCGATACGATTTGATGTTAGCAACAAAACGTTTGAAAGTGGGTGAATTTTAACTTGCTTCACAGATGAAGGCACGTCCGACTTGAGGTTGCCAATAATGCGAGAAGAACGAATGTCAAACAGGCGCACCGAGTAGTCGCTTGAGGCTGTGGCCACGACGCGGTCGTCACGGGAGACCGAGACATCGTAGATGCAGTGGTCGTGGGCGCGCAGTCCGCCCACAGACTCTGCTTCTCGGGGTCTTGGCACTTGTGTGAGAGACGCCATGGAGCCTGTAGAGATGCCACAATCGAGGGTTGCCAGAAAGCCCGACTCGGTGCCGACCGTCACGAGGGGCACCGTGTTGAGCGATGCCATGCAGTAGGCTGAGGCCTGGGGATCGTAGCGGATCATATCCTCAGAGCTTTCGTGCACAAACGAAGGCGCATGACGGTGGTAGTCGAGGTACGCATATCTGTTGCTTCTTGTTTCCAGGTCTCCGCCGAGGGAGCGCATCAAGTGTCTGTTTCTGTGAGCCGCAAACGGTGCTGCTGTGGTGCGGTGTGGTGCTGGTCTTTTTGCATAAGGGTGGTAGAAATCATCGTCCAGGTCCGAGTCATCGCCGGCTTTTAGGGAGCGCTTGGAGGGAGTGCCTTCTGGCGTGAGCAGCGTGGGCGGCGCCGAATTTGTGACATCCCGCAGCGGTGGCCGCGTGGGAGAGCTCAGTAGCATGGGGTCTGCGGTTGTGGTGGTGCTAGTGAGGTTCTTTTGGGTGTTTTTGTGCAACTAGATGTCAGGAGGAAGGGTGTTGCAGTGAGCGTTGGGTGGGGACGTTTTTGCGCTACACGGTTTGGGCGCGTGACACGCGCGCTAGATGAGTTGCCTAAACAGGCAAAGTTATGGAAAGGCGGAGACGGCGATGAGCAGAAAGGAGGCATTAAAGAGAAACTGGAGTGGTGAAAGGGCAGCTGATGGGACGGAATAGTGATGAAAGAGGCTAGCGAAGGTACACATAGCAAGGGCTTGCGATTGCTTTTAGCTGGCTTAGCAACCGCACTTAGACTCAAGCCCAATTAGTCGGCCGTTTCGGCGCGGAAGAAAATTAGCAAGAACTGGTCACAAGACGATCTCATCAAAGTAGGTGCATTCCGTCGATGATTTCTTTCAACTACAACATGAGTCTATTTTCAAGCCAGACTACATGACTTGCTCGACGTGCTCCGTTGACGGCTCGCACTGGAACGTGTCGCAGGCGGCCTTCAACGAACACTCATACTGGAAGGATAGCTCGTCCAGTGTATATGAATACAAATGGTACTGTGACAGGCTATTGCGATCAAACGTTTTGACAACTGTCTTGGCAGGTTCATCCTCTGCGGGCTGCTTGCCGATGAGCTCATCGTCATATACACAATTGTACACCATCTTGGGGGGCCGTGTCGGCTTGCCGACAAAGTACATGGCTCCAGTGGCAGCGACTCGAGAAGACTTGACGGCAAAGGCCATCAGTAGAGCAATAATTGGGGACACAAGCGCAGTGTCAACCTGCACTTGCCAAAGTTCTGACTTGTCCCACGGATGCGAGAAAGGGGCCGCTAACAACCGGCCAGCCTCGCAGCATGACAAGAGAGACTCTTGGCCCGAGTCAAGCTCGTACCGCATAAGTTTAAATGAATCCTTGAGAAAGCTGGGGTTGGTTTTGACCCAGCGGTACACCCACTTGTGGGTCTGGACAGCCACAAACGGCCCTCCGGTCGGCCAGTTGTAGGGCGAGTAGCGCGTGGCAGGATTCAGTCTGTCCTGTGACGCCTCTGACTCAATCTGACCCAACTGACCAAACGAAATACGATAACTAATTGGCGCACGAGAGCGTTGACCCTCGAGAGCGCGCTGAAATGGGCTCATATCAAGGATGGACGCATGCGATCCGCGCTTTGTAACAGTGTCGTAGACCGCCAGCGGTCGAGAACCCACAGAAGTATCAATGCCAGCCTCCATTTCGACTTCCTCTGTCTCTTTCAAAAGTGAAAAGGTGTGCGTCAGAAACCCATGCGATATGAGGGTGTACACCGGCTTGATGGGCGGGACAGATTGAGTGCCAAGAGAGACAGAGTGGTCAAGGGCAGAGCTGTCGAGTGCGAGAACCTTGTGCACGCCATTAGCAATTCGAAATGGTACGTAGACTTCTATAGAGTTCTGGGGCATGATGGTGGAGGAAGAGTGAGATTTGACATACTGGGGTATGGCCTATCCCGAGTTTCATTACAAATTGCAAGAGCCTAACAGGAGAAACGAAGGCTTTTGGGAGAGAAACACAGAGACAAGAGAAACGGTACCAACATTTAAATCAGCTCAAAGCGCTTTTTCCTGAACCCCATTGAGCATAGCCTTGCGGTACTTGGTATTTAATGCGCCTGGGTCAAAATGAGAATGGACGGCACTCGAGGGCCGCGGTGATCTTTATGCTAGAAACAATAAATGAGGCTATGTACAAGGATGCTGGAGCGACCTACTTCTGTGGCTTTGTTGTGAACGGCCAACTTGGCAGGTCTACTTCTTACGATTCAGCGTCGCAGTCGTGAGGCCCTTGAGCGCATGCAGAGCTTCCGAGTCTGGAAGGGCTTCGAGCTGTCTCAGTGCCTCGTTGTGATAGCGCACGGCCAGCTCACGGGTCTTTTCCAGGCCATCGGCCATCTCAACGTACTTGCGGGCGGTCTCCACATCCCCTGGCTGCTTGAACTTGCGCTTGATGAGGTCCCCAATTTCGGGGAACTCTCGCCAGGCGTAAAGCACCGGCGCCGTCGCAAGTCCGAGCTTAAGATCGGCACCCGCAGGCTTGCCAAGATCAGCCTCTGACACGGTGTAATCCAACATGTCGTCGACAATCTGGAAACAGAGACCCAGGTTCTTGCCATAGTTGTAGGCAACATCAATGATGGGCTCACGTGCACCCGACAGCACGGCAGCCGAGCGACATGACTTGGACATGAGCGAGGCTGTCTTGAGATACGTCTTGTGGATGTAGTACTCAAAAGTGGCCTCGTTGACCAGGTCCTGGGACGTGTTGGGGTCTGAGGCCAGCGCCGTATTCTCGAGCTGCATGAACTCGCCCTCAACGAGGTTGGCGATGGTTGTGGAAATGAGCTCCGTGACCTCGGCGTTGCGAATACGGGCAATTGCAACCGAGGCCCTGCCGAGCAGAAAGTCGCCTGCGAGGATGGCCATCTTGTTGCCAAAGGCAATGTTTCCCGATGCCAAGCCTCTGCGCGAGTCGGAGTTGTCAATGACGTCGTCGTGCAGCAGCGATGCAGTGTGGATCATCTCGACAATCTCGGCGAGGCGGCGCTGCTTGGGCAGAATGCCCGACGACGGGGACGGAAACGGATCCATGGGCCGCGAAAGTGGGTTTAGTACCGCATTGGGCGTGACACCGTTGAGAATCTCGAGCGATGACAGCGGGTCGTCTACCGAAAGGGGCGATTGTGAGGAGTCACTTGTGTCAATCTTCAAACGGTCGCGCTCGGCGAGCGGGATCTCCGACAGCGCCTTGGACAGCAGCAGCACAATAAGCGGACGCACGTGCTTGCCCTCGGACTGAAAGTAGTACTTCGCCACCTTGTTGAGCGTGGGGTGGCCTGAGCCGACGATGGAGCCGATATTGTGGGCCAGGGTCGACATTTCGGCCGACACAAGGGAGAAAGGATCGTTGACTGGGCGCTCTGGCTGCACAACGCGGGCAGCATGGTCAATGGCACGCTGGTACTCTGAAGTCGACGTGGCCGGACCCACCGACGCAATCGCTTCAGCGAGAAACGACTTGAGTCTCGTGGAGCCAGCAACAGCTCGGGCGGCTCTCGTGGGGAACCGATAGCCGGGCCTCAACATGATGCAGGGGAAACTGGGAGAGAGAATGTAACCGGCGTGGAGGCGCTATCCGGACAAGGCAGAAGTAGGTGCGGTAAGTGGGCTGCTCGTGTGTAACTGGGGTCCCCGGGAAGCGGCAAGTCTTGAAAATTTGGGACTTTGGGGGCAGCTCCAAGCCGTGCTTGCTACACTGTTGGGAGCCGGCGGTGGAGTGGCTGTGAATATGTCCGTGCCCGAAAAGGCGCGGTGCAAGTCGAGTTGGAAATTTTGGGGGCTGAGGCATGTCTCCATTGGCCAGGGCTCAGCCCTTGGATCGCTCACCGCACTCGCTGCCCTCGCCGGCCCCGAAACCAGGAATCGTGGGGCGCTGCCCCACGAGCCAGTGCTTGGCAGCGAGCGCGGAACCTGAGTACGACGTGGTGACCGCCGGGATCTGGAGCAGAGCGCCAGCCGGGGACGTAGGAGACACTACCAGAGCCCGAATTCCACCAGTGGATATGTTTCTGGTGGTCAGGACGCCGCCCTTGGAATCCACAGTGCCAGCAGCACTCGCAGCACTCGCAGCACCCGCAGCCCACTGTTCCAGTGCGGTAAGGCTGTGCAACCGCTTGGAGGCGGGGATCTCTGGATGGGGTCGCGGTTGAAGGCGGAGTCAAGAGGTGGAGGTCTTTGCGCCAGGGAATTTGATTAGCCAGTTTTCAGCAGGGCCACCGCTCTGAAATATCGGACCGTTCTGCGACACCGCCTCTACCGTTCTTCCTCACACTTCTGCCCCGTGCTCCACACTGTGGCCGAAATTATTTCAACCCAAAAGGCTCATCGTCACCACCACCTCCACCACCACCAAAAACCGCACCACAACCACCCAAAAACCGCACCATCGCACCAGCCTGAGCGTTTTCTTTTGCATTCCAGCTATTGGCACAAACTATAGCTGCAAATTGGTCCCTGCATTCTTAGCTAGCGCTCGGAAACCGGCCGACGCATACCCCTGCATATTCCCCTCTGAACCCCCACCACAGCATATAGCCCCCCAAGCATGGCCATCCAGGACTCGTTGTTCTACCGGTTCCCCGGAGCGAGGCCAGTCATCTCCTTTGCAAACACACAGATGGCCAATATACTCATGTGCGGGCCCGTGCCAAAGCATATTGCTATAATCATGGACGGCAACCGGCGGTACGCTAAGGCGCACAACCGCGAGACGAGTGAGGGCCACAATGCAGGATTCGAGTCTCTGACAAACATTCTGGGCATGTGCTACTCTATAGGTGTCAAGGAAATGACGGTATTTGCCTTTTCGATTGAAAATTTCAACCGCTCTCCAAAGGAGGTGGATTCCCTGATGGAAATCGCCAAGGCTCGCCTCCTGCAAATTGTGGAAAATGGCGACGTGGCTGACGAGTACGGTGTCTGCGTCAAGGTGCTTGGTGATGTTGCTAAACTGCCGGCAGACGTGCGCGCAGTTGTCCACAAGGTTGTTGACATTACTAAGAACAACACCCGTGCTGTGCTCAATATTTGCTGCCCCTACACGTCGCGCGACGATATGGTGCACTCCATGCGAGCGCTTGTGCAAGGAGCCGCTAAAGGTGCCTTTTCGGCCAAAGACATTACTGAGGACTCCATCAGCCAAAACATGTACACTGGCGAAGCGCCGCCACTAGACATTTTGATCCGCACGTCGGGCGTGCACCGCTTCAGCGACTTTATGCTATGGGAGACCACGTCGCAGACGCAGATTGAGTTTGTTAATGTTTACTGGCCGGACTTTGGCCGGCTCAATCTGTTTTGGATCCTGCTAAAATGGTCCTGCCGCCAGTGGGCGAGGTCCGACGACGCAGACAAGGAAAAGGTTGATTAGCATAATGTGTAATTCTAGCTAATATTGGGTCTGTGGCTCGCTGAATCGTGATAAAAGCGCCAGACGCAATTCCACATACCATCTTTAGCTAGCACGCCGCCTTGCTCTGCCCCAGGCAAAGCGCACAGCCGCATACCTAAATTTCACTGGAAAATTTCAAGACAGGCGTGGAGCAGTCTAGCAGCCCTGGCGCCTTAGGACGGACATGCCCATGCGATGCCGTCGCTATTCAGCATTGACCACTACCGGAGTCAAACAGTCACGTAAACTCATTGTACTATAACAGTATGTATTTTAAGGTGAGGACGATAAGTTATTAACCCTCACACATGATGTGGATCGCGGGGGTCGTAATTTTGGGGTTTGAGGCTAGAAGGTCTAGACTTAGATGTTACCAGAGCCAAGGACAATGGCGTCGTACTTCTGCTTGAACCACTTGATGGTATCAGACTGGGTGACACGGTGGGTCTTGCCGACGGGAGCTCTAGCTCTCTTGCGGCGAGCGACTCTGTTGCCCTTTCTGCCAACAACGACGTAAAAGTCCATACCATAAATACCAATGTTGGGGTCGTACTTGATGCCCAGGTCAATGTGCTCGTTGATGCCAAAGCCAAAGTTACCAGTCTCAGAGAAGTTCTTAGCTCTAAGCTCGAACTCCTTGACCTTGAGGCCACGCTCAAGAATCTCCTCAGCCTTGGGGCCTCTGACAGTAACGTGGACAGAGATCTTCTCGTTTCTTCTGATACCAAAGGTTCTGACAGTGTATCTGGCCTTGGAGTAGACGGGGGTCTGACCGGACAGCTGCTCCAGCACCTTAGCGGCACGGGTCAGTCTATCACCGGACTCACCGACACAGATGTTGAGGACGAGCTTCTCGACCTGCAACTCGCGCATGGGGTTCTGGCTCTTGTCAGACATTTTTAACAGGGCTAGTGGATGGTTGGATGCCTGATGCGTTGGGTGGGGTATGTATTTCGGAGTGTGTTTGGTGGGAGGATGTGACTGTTAGGGTTTGTGTGCACGCTGGGTGCCGCCGCAGTGCGGCTGCGGGGAGAGTGGACGTGACTGGGATGAGTGAGCGGCACAGCCGTACTTGTCGGAACGCTCGGTTTCGCCTGGGGATTAAGGCGGATAAAGGCACTGAAGCCTTCGGCGGATATAGTGCGCAAAATGTCTGCTGGACTCTGCTGGACTCTGAAGGTTCTATGAACTTGAACATCTTGAACTTGAACTCGAACTTGGCTTTTGTCAGAATGAGCGCGCCAGGACTTCTAATCTGCTAACGGTGCCTGACTGGTAGGCTAGACAGGGCTGTGCAGGGCTAAGCAGGGCTGTACCGGACTGTCGGCCGCCAACGCCTTGTCGATGAGCCGGGCTAACTGCCGCTAGCTAACCGAACTGGAATCCAATTTGATGTTGATTGCCAGGAAAGCCTCCACTCGCTCCAGTGCGGCTTCTCGTGCATACATTCGTCTCAATTAATCACTAGCTAAATCTATTTTGCGAAAGCCTTCTTGTTGTCTTCCTGGGCCTTCTCAAACGCCTCCTTGAACTTGTTGGCATTTTCTGGGTTGGCAAAACGAATGGCCAGCGTCTGGGCCTCGGGAGTACCGTCGCTCACGTCAGAGGCAACATTGTAAACCCAGGAACGGTCGGAACCAACGTTGGGCTTAAGAGTGTAATCGGCAAGAATGTAGTGGTTGGCGCAGATCTTGAGGGTCTTGTCACGACGCATCAAAGCGCGGACCTTACCAGTCTCCTTGTGCTTCAGGAATTTGATGTCACCGGTTCCACGCTCCTTCCACTCAGAGGCAGCCGTCTCGGTGGCCTGGTGGAAACGGAACAGCTTGGCACGAATCTTGAAGACCTCCTCTTCGTCCTCCTCGTTGGTCTTGACTTCAACACGCTCCAGCTTAACCAGAGGCTCAAAATGAACATCGACATTCTCCTCTTCGTCGTCCTCGTTCTCGCCCTCATCTTCCTTATCGGCCGATTCGGCCTTCTTGGTGCTGCTGCTGCCAGCAAAATGCAGAGCAGCCTTCATATCACCGAACTGGAACGCCTTGGCATCGCTGGGCACCGTAGATCCAAAGATGGACTTGCTCTCCTCGGCCTTCTCGGCCTTCTTCTCCTCCTTCTCAGCCTTTTTCTCAGCCACCTCTTCGTCTCTCTCAGCCTTCTTCTCGGCTCTTTCTTCCTTAGCCTCCTTCTTTTGGGCCTTGTCTTCAGCCTTGGCATGGGCCACTGCCTCATCCGCAGCAGCTGCGTCCTCCTTCTTCTCCGTCAACTTGCTCTTGTGATCCTCAGACATGTCACTTTGTTGCGTAGTGTTTTGTGTTGGGTGAAATTTTGGGGAGTTTATAGGGGGGAGGCAACAGAGGGAACAAGAATAATACAACAAGGTTATGTAATACGTTGAATAACACTATGAACAGGGGCAGGCAGAGATGAAATGCCCTTGGCCAGTCAGCAAGTCTATCACCGGCTTATCCGAGAAGCTTCTTCTCCTCTTTCTCCTCCTTCTTCTCGGCCTCTTCTCCAGCCCTTTCGACTTTCTTCTCGTACCTGTCCATCTTGGCATCTCTCTTCTGGGCCTTGTCTTCATCCTTGGCATGAGCGACGGCCTCGGCAGCAGCAGCCGCGTCTTCCCTCTTCTCCTGCAACTTGCTCTTGTGTTCTTCTGGCATAATGTTTGCTGTTGGTCTAATGTTGAGAGTGTGGGTGCGATTGTGGGGCTTATATAGGCGGGCAGCAACAAGGGCAGCAATGATGTAATATATTTAGGGGAATGCAATGAATAATTATACGAGGCAGGCGACAGCATGGAAGACCAGCGAGGAAGTTCTGGGGGAGACAACAACTCGTTTCTGCAATACTGATGGGAGGGCGTCACCTTCAGATCCCTCCCTACCGTGCTGTGCCGTGTGGGAATTGCCAGCGGTCAAACTGTGTCGTTTAAGAAGCAGAAAGAATCTGACTTGCCTTGCTGAACTTGCCATTTTTCGCCGGACGTCCGCTCTTTCGGATCTTTCCATCCTCTCTCGGCCGGTCCTCTCTCGGCCGACCTTCCTTTTTTGTTTGAGTTCTCTTCTTGCGTGCCTGGCTCACCCGCTCCTGTCGCTCATTCTCCTCCTTGATCTGCTCGGGCTCTGTTGTGATCTTCTGTCTGCTAATGCCAAACTTGTCCAAACGCTCCTGCTCCCTGGTACTCACGTCGCGAAGCTCCATCATCCACTCTTCGAGATGGCAGCCGGACTGTTTCATGACAGTCACCACATTGCGAATTGAATCACGATCCGCTTTGGTGAAAAATGTGACAGCGCGACCAGAGCGACCGGCACGCCCAGTACGACCAATACGGTGCACGTACGCCTCAGCTGTGCTCGGCACATCATAGTTGATGACAAGGTTGACACCCTTGAAGTCAATGCCGCGAGACAGCACATCAGTACAAATGAGCACCCAGATTTCGCCTTGCTTGTAGCGTTCAATAATATCATTTCTCTGAGCCTGGGTCTTATCACCGTGAATCACTTCAACGTTTACACCGTCATAGATCAACTCCTGGAATAGTGCCTTGGCACGACTGATGGACTGAACAAAGATAATGACAGGAGGTGTGAGCTGTCCCTCGGTGACCATCTGGCGGATCGCTACCAGCTTGCCCTGCTCATTACCGCAGTATGTAAGCTTCTGGTCAATGGTGAGCGCAGCAGCCCGCCGCTGGCCGACAAAAACCTCCACTGGTGAGTTCATAATGGATTTAGCGGCCTCCTCCACAGCAGGAGGCATGGTGGCTGAAAACATGGATGTTTGAAGCTTCGTGGAGGTACATGCCGACAAGAGCCTGTCAGTCTGCTGAATGAACGTCTTGTCAAACAGCTTATCTGCCTCATCAAACACAAGGCGGGTCACTTGCGACAAGTCAATCTCATCAAGCATGTCGATAAGACGCAGAGGTGTTGTGATGAGGATGTCAGAATGCTGTTTCTGGTGGTTGCGGATACGGTTGAGCAGCTGGTTGGTTAGCACCGCTATTTTGAGCTTGTTGTTGACACCCTTGGCCAGAGCAAAAAATTCATTATAAATCTGGGTTGCCAACTCCTTTGTTGGCGAGATAATGAGGCATTGAACGCCCTTTTTTGAGGGACGGATCTGCTGGATGATGGGCACAGCAAATGCCACAGTTTTACCCGAACCAGTCGGCGCGCAAGCGATCAGGTCCCTGCCCTGCAAAAAGAGTGGGATTGCTTCTGACTGAATGGCTGAAGGCTCTCGGAACCCCTTTTCTTGGATGTTTCGCAGCAAGTTGATGTCAAGCTGGAAACGCTCGCGCATGTCTGTGAAGGATGCAGCCGGAAAGGGGACATCGTCTCCAGTCACAGTGATACCACGATCCTCACGAAAGGCTTCCACGTCTTCCTCGGACTCTAGCTGGGGAGTTTCGGTGTCATTGTCCCTGAGCTGCACCGACTTTGCCTGGAAAAAATCAACTTTGATGGGTCCATTTTCGGCCTCTTTGGCGAGTCGGCCGGAAAGCAGCTCCACATCGTCGTGGTGCTTGCCCTTGCGGTCGATTTTGGCTCCTCTTGTTAACAAGCTGAAAAGATCACTCATCGTTTAATGGAGCTTGATAGTGTAAGTAAACGTTGGGGGCTGGCCACGGCGATGATCTCAAATATATTTCTGAAATTTCAAAATAAATTTTTGAGAAAGCAGCGGGGCAGCGCCCCACCACACCCCTTTCCAGGCGTCCACTTCCAGGCGTCCGTTCCCGGGCTACCTCCGCCCGACCCAAACGACACTCCCGCTGAAGCTGAAAATTTCAGTAAATCAACCCATAGGCCAATGCTCCCTCTACGAACGGCCACGCTCTGTGTGCGGCGAAGCACACACCAGAGCCGGAGCTTGGTATACGTGCGCAACGGTCTGTTGTCGTCACGTGGTCTGAAACAGACCGACGAGGCCCAGGTCCTCACTGGCGCCAACGGCCAGCAGTACCCCGGGGACTCCTCCACACTACAAAAGGCACGGGCTCTTCTGGGCGACGAGCACACAATCCCAGACGCCCTCATTTTGCAGGCTCTCACTCACAAGTCGTTTGCGCACGGCAAGAAGCCCTTCAACGAAAAAATGGCCATTCTGGGCCGCCAGTTTGTGCGGCTGCAGGTGCTGGCCCACACGCTGGAGGCGGCTGGCAAGCAGCGTCCGGCCTCTGCGGTCAACGGGCTCAACTTTGACCGAATGCCCAACGAGCAACTGGCGTCTTCGGCCGAGCTAGCCCGCGTTGGGCGCCAGGCGGGACTGGACAAGGACATTTTCTGGAAGCGTGCTCAGCATGACACGCAATCCAACGACACGGTGGTTGCCAAGACGGTTGATGCGCTGGTTGGTGCGGTTTTGCTCCACCAGGGCGAGGCTGCAGCTGCCCGTTTTGTTGGCAAGGCCCTGTTGACTCGTTGAGGCGGGCTGGCGAGGCTTCCGAGGCTGGTGGATATCAGCGACTGATTATTGACAGCTGATTGTACATATTGACAGCTGACTGTACATAGAAATGCATTCGATTAGTTGAGGGCTCGGTCGCTGGAACAGTGGAGGCACTGCAGAGAGCACTAGGGCAAAGACAAGAGTATAAAACGGCCAGGTTCATGAGAACAAGAGGACCGAGTCCATGAGAAAAAAAGGCAAACTGCGCAAATCAAATAGGTACATTGAAGCTATCAATGCATTTCATAGGTTACTTTTTCACCAGTGCCCTGTGCCCTTTCTTCAGTAACACCCTTCATGCTGCATCTCTGAAAAATCCACCTTTTTTCTGAAAACCCACCTCCCAGAGCTCCCACTTCACCATGTCCACGTCCAAAATCACCTTCGTCACGGGCAACGCCAATAAGCTCAAAGAGGTCAATGCCATGCTGGGCGCCGACGTCCTGGCGTCGCAAAAAATCGATCTGGAGGAGATCCAGGGCACCTCTGCAGAAGTGTCAAAACACAAAGCCCGCCAGGCCGCACAAATCATTGGTGGTCCAGTCATTGTCGAGGACACTGGCCTCGAATTCGACGCTATGGGCGGCCTGCCAGGTCCCTACATTAAGTGGTTTTTGGAGAACCTTGGCGTTGACGGGCTCCCAAAGATGCTGAGTGGGTTTGACAACAAGGTGGCACGTGCAACCTGCACCTTTGGCTACTGTGCCGGCCCCGGACAAGAGCCTCAGCTGTTTGTCGGTGTTCATTCTGGCAAAATTGTCGAGCCGCGAGGCCCGCGAACGTTTGGCTGGAACCCTGTTTTTTTGCCCGATGGCTGGTCCAAGACGTATGCTGAGATGAGCGATGAAGAGAAGAATAGCTGCAGCCATCGGTACCAGGCGCTCATGAAGCTCAAGGCTTTTTTAGACACTTTGTAGCTGGTGCGAAGCATTGAGATATGAAGTGGTCAAATACAAAGTAGACAGTTAAAATGCAAATGATAGATCAATAAACTGGTATTGCACGGGTGCGGGACTTCGCTGGGGGAATTTCGCAGTTCCTGGGGCATCTTGTTACATTTCTTGTATCTTCTTGTTACTCTTCATTAGATTACCTGCTACGCAAGCTCGTTCTCCGTGTACATTAATCACCTGCTAACAGGCTGGGTGTTCATTATGTCTACATTCACTCGCCTGCTAACAGGCGAGCTGTACTCATTATATTACTACACGGCGCTAGTACCGCGCCATATCCAGAATCGCCTGGAGATGCTCTGTAGAGACACGCGGAGTCTGCACAAGAAAGACAGCCACCCGCGCAATCTCATCAATAAATATTTTGACATCCAACGGCACCACCGCTTGCGTGGCCTTAAACTGCTCAACAATGGCCGCCGGCCCCACGAACTGCAAAAAAAGCGGGCTTTCATTGATGGATGCAAACGGCAAGTTGTACTTGAAGGCGTTGGCCAGATAGTCAAAGTGGATGTGGATAGAGGTGGGCACCTCTGCAACAGCCGGCATCATGTGCCCGACACCGGTAACGTCGCCCATGGCAAAGAGGGCAAGGGCCGTACGCAAACACTGGCGAAAAATGCGCTGGACAAGCGAGTCAAGAGAGTCCACGATGATGTTGTCCTCGAGCAGCAAGCGATTGGCCATGTCCATCATACCAGTCGAAATGGTGATTGCTGGGCCAGAGAGCTGTGGCACAACCTGTGGAAGAGGCCCAGCTGCAGAATGAGCATAGTGCAAGTTTTGCAGTGGCTGGCGCGACGACGACGCAGACGAAGGCTCGAGCAGGTCCGACGCAGACGACTGGTGCGATGAAAAGAGTTTATCGAGCGAAGACGCGCTTGGATTCGACGAGCCATCCATGCCGGGGACAAAGTCGCCTTGGTCTACTGCATCGTCATTTTCCACTTTGGGCAGCGTTGAGGACTCTGGAGCGGCCACTGATACTTCGTCGTCCTCTTGCCTCTCAAGTTCCAGGCTGCGGGCAAAAGCCGAGCGGAGGCCCTCAGCGGAGGAGTCGATGTATTTGGCAAAGTCAGCAAAGTCGCTTTTTTCAAATCGATGGCACTGTTTGATGAGGTTGTCGACAAACAGCTCGAACTGGACCGACAACTGCTGAATAGCGGCTGTCATTTCGGCAGAGCGTTGCTTGGCCTGTACAAACTCCTTAGCTTTGCGCAGGCGGTAGGTGCGCTGGGCCGAGAGAATCTGCTGGCGTCGGCGAGACTCGAGAACATGGTGGGGATGGTTGAGACGGGGCCTTCCGCGAGTACGCTTGGGCGGGTCCGACATGTAGAGACGGAGGGGAGGGAGATGATGAGGAGGATGATGAGGGGACTAGTTGCAGGCTCGGTCAGGGATGATGCTCATGGGCTGCGAAGATGGGGGGGGGTGGAGTGCAGAAAGCACGGAGTTCACTGATGGTGGTGGATGCCAGGTGTGAATGTCGAAACGGAGAAATTGCTGCATGAGAAATTTGTACCGTTAAATCTACCATTCTGCGCGCCTGCGGCAATCAAGACAGAAGCAAGCTGGGAGCCTTGCATCATACACACACGGATGATATTCGGTGCAGGGCTGCTGCGTGAAAAAGAAACAAGGGCGTTCGTTGCCTTGGCAGGCTGTCGGAAAGATGCCGGCGTTCTGGACTGAGCCGGATTGAAGTTTTCTTCTAGAGCGCCGACGCCTTATCGGTGGCGGCCAGAGACCGCCAGCAAGTTGCCACTCGGATCTAGCGTGCCGGGGCTCGTTCTGCGAGTTCTGCGCACTTCTACACAAGAGGGGGAGGTGCGTGCGTAGCGGGGCCTGCAACTTGTGCCAGCGGGCAGTAGTGAGCGGCCACCAAGCCTCTGCAGAGAATGGTGGGCCCCACAGAATAAGCTGGGTGTGACAGGACCCAAACCCGAGACCCAAACCCGAGACCTCACTGGAACTTTCTGGCAGGCAGTCGCAGCGACCAATAATCACATGCAAAACGAGCGCTGCCAAAGCGCGCCTGAAAACAACGCACTCAACTGTACCATCACCGACGCAGGCCCCCCAACACCGGTCCTCGGACATGCATCGAACCACGGGTCCCCCACCGGGGACGCCGCAATGTTGCGGCGTGAAGTGTGGCGTGCCTGACAGGGTCCACCAGGCACAGAAACAGGCTGGGGCATCGGCGCAACAAAGAACAGGAGAGCAGCACAGGTTACAGTACGTTTTTGCGCGCTAGCAAAGCAAAATCTAGCGCACTTGCAACGAAAACCAGGGCAGCCTATTTCCCAACACGGCCGTCCATAGTTGATAGCGTGATACAAAAAAACAGACGGGGTGGGGGAGTAGCGCGCGGTGAACAGCAGGGTCACAGAGTACGGAGCAACAGGCGCCACTCTCTGTTTCGCCTGCGTTCCCAAAGCGGAGCCGTCATGCGGCAGTGGTGATGCACATCTTCCCATCCCCGCTCTCAGAGAAGGCGGACATCCTTCGCCGATCGGATTGTGGGTGGCGCGCTGCCGCGCTGCCGCGTTGCCGAGTGCCGCGGGGGCGAGCGCGCCTCACGAGCCGCGGAATTAAGTGTGGCGCGAACCCCGAGTCAAACGCCGCCGCCACCCCCGACATGCAGCAGCCGCACTAGTCAGTGGGGCAGCGCCCCGCCGCTCGCTCCCTCCGCGCGAGCATCGTTGTTAGCCAGGGCACATGCCTCTGCCAGGAATAGCCAGGAAGGTGGGAACGGACTGGTCTGACGCTAGATACCACCCTGGGCACCAGGCGTCCGCTGATCCTGGCTCGACCAGCTGACTGCCCATCAACAGCAGTCGTCCTTTTGCAGTCGCACGCAGAACGCTGCGCCAGAAAGAGAAAATCGTGGGGCGTTGCCCCACGGCTCCTGAAAAATACGGTGCCAGCGAGCGCAGAGAGAACTGAGAGATTCAGGAGTGGGGGCCCTGGTCGCTTGAGCAAGCCAGAGCTGGTTTGGTATAACCCCAGTAGTGGCTTCCGGCCCCGACCCGGGCTCTGGCACAGGGTGCCCACTCTCCGCACTCGCTGCCGGACGCCGCACCCCACAGCTGATTATAGAGCCTGCGAGCGCAGCGAGCACTGAGGGATCCCAAGGAGGCATGCCCTTGTGTATTGGGGGCTCTCTAATGCAGTCCACAAAACGTCCAGCATCTACCAGAGCACTGGCGCGCCCGGAGCAGTGCCCCAGATCCAGCACACTCAGTACGTGAGCTCCTTCCGAGGACGCAACACCTCGGCCTCGGAGCGGTTCCGCTCGCGTACAGCCGCGTACTTGTTGCGGACGGTGCGGTAGCCTCGGTGCAGCTTGCCGACAAAGTGGCCTGCCAGGCGGCGGTCGTCGTCGAGACGTGACAGGTACGCACCGCAGGCGTCGCAGGTCTGCAGCTGCTGGCGGCCCATAAAGCCCGAGAGCTCTGCGGTCTTGCGTAGCTGCTGCTCGCGCAGGTCGTAGGTGCGCTGCAAGTCTGCCAGCGAGCGGCCTCGGGCAAGCGCATCGGCGACCCGGCCGCGGCTCGCCAAGCACTCCATTTCGACTCTCGTGAGGTCCATCGCATGCTGCAGGTCGACCAGCTCGTCGACCCGCTCCTTCATTTGTGATACGTCGTCTTCGGTCTGCAGCAGTCGCTGGTCGGCCACCTTGCGGCGGGCATCTTCCTCGCGCAGGAACCGTTCGAGCTGCAGTTCGTAATCGCGGTAAAATTCCGGGAACGACTTGCCCTGTGCCACCTGCCGCTCGTATTCCATCTTGGCGCCCTCAGAATGCACCTTAGGGCAACTGCCAAGGGCCATCTTGGTGCCGGCGAAAATGTCGTACAGGCACGTGTCGACGAGGAAGCCCTTGCAGAGCCTCGGCGAGTACAAGTCGGTGTGTTCGCGGGCTAGTTTGAATGAGTCTCGCATCAGCTTGTCGAGGACGGTTTTTTGCTCCGCCACAGCGGCGTAGTTTCGGGCCATCACGAGATTAGGGGGGGGGGGGGGGCAATACGATGAGTTTCTATGGGTTTTATTTGTCGTTCTTCAGGGCCTGATTCTTGCCCTTTCTCTGCTTCGTCGCCCGGTTGTTCTTTCTCTCTGGTCTGCAGTCTTTTGCCGATTTGACCTCGCTGTTGGGACGGCTCTTATAAATCCCACGCGGGGCTCCAACCGGCGTTGTTAGAGCTACGGGGTGTAGGACTCGTCACGGGACCTTGCTAGCGCTAAGTGCCGCTTATGGCAAAGTCGAGTTGCAGCCGGGCCGGCGCGGTCCGGCGCTCAACTCCCCCAGCCCCCACATGCTCCCGCCATGCGCCTTCAAACTCCGCTCTCAGTGACGCAGCACAGCCGCGCCATCACAGATGCCATGGTCTGTGAGCCCAGCAAGCACTGCACTATCGAAAGGGCAGAGTCCTGGCCGCCGGAGGCATGCCTGGATGGATTCAGAGGTCGTTTTAGTGACCTCCCGCATGGCTCGGGCTCTGCTCCAGACCCCCTGAGCGGTCGAGCTGCGTGCCACGCGCCACGCTTGCTGCCAGACGCTGAATAGTGGGTCGTCACCACATAGTCCCGATTACGCAGCCACTAAGCTCACCGAGCACTGAGGAACCCAAGAGCAGAGCCCCAATTGTATGGGACGCTGACAAGTCTTACAGACGCCGCTCAGTAATCTCGCAAATCTAAAGATCACCTTTCCTGGTCTCTCTGCAACGTGCGGCTGTGCACAGGGGCACTGCCCCATTTCTAAACTTCCCAGCCTGCAACGAGCCAGCACAGACTCCTGACAACGACAAGATGGTTGGACTGAGGAGAATTGCAATCTCGGCAGCAGCAGCAGGCCTCTGCGTCGGAGATTGGACGATTGGTTCTGGTGAGCTGGTTGTGGACGGATCGGGTGTGGTGCTGGCTGAGTCAGCAGCCCTCAATGTTGGCCCGAAATCCGCGCTCGACGTGTCGTTTGTCGCTGAAAAGGATGGCTCTGCAGCATTTGCTCACCAAATGATGGTCCGCCTGGCTGATCCCGAGTCAGGGCTTGATTTTATGTGGCCTGCGAGGCCGCTGGCTGCCACTGGAGCGGCCCGCGTTTCCATTAGCCCCAGACACGTGCCCCTGGCACTACAGGACAGGCCGCTCGCTGTGAGCCTTGTGGTTGGCTCAGAGGACGGCACAGCTGTTGTGGAGGCTGCTGCCTCGGTGGAGTTTGTGTCGACCGGTGATTTTGAGGCGCCCTCGCGCCTGGGCGCCAAGCCCGAGCTGCGCCATACGTTTCGTGGCGCGCCTCGCCACGCGTCCCGTTTCATCTCTACCGTCTTTGCTGCAGCTTCTCTGGGAGCTCTGGCTATTCTCGTAGTTTATTGGTTTGTGGCTGGCGGCAATCTCAGCTCTCTGCCGACGGCGCTGAAAAACGCTCCGCTGGGCCATTTGGGTTTTCTGGCCTCGCTGGCCGCCCTCGAGTACATTTTCGTGCAGTACTTTTTGGGCGAGTCTATCTTTGCAACTGTCGAGCACACGGCCGCTGCCGCCGCCGTAGCGGTGTTCACGGGCTCCTATGCCCTCAGCGAGGTTCGCCAGCGCCGCCTCGCTGGCAAGTTTTGAGGCAGTCAGCCCATAAACTGGCAAAAAACTACAAGGAGGAATGGAATGTAAATGTTTTGATAGACTGTGCGAGAGAGGCACTCTAAATAAATATCATAAGTCTTGCCGAGCTGGCTAGTCGTCAGGGTTTGCAACAAATAACCGGATCTTGCCCATGGACGCCTCGACGCTCTGGATGCTGCGCACAGACTCCTTGCGCATCAATCCGTCGCTCTTTACGGCCAGCGGATCGGCCAGTGTATCGGCCAGTGGCTCCTCCTTGCTGGTGTCATCGGCAAATCCAGAAGCCGGACCCAAGTTGTCTTCAAACTCCGACGTTAGCAGACGCGGCGCCAAATGTTCTGGCATGTACTCCATCGCCCGCTTCAGATACGCCTGCGACATGCCCACAGGCTTGCCATCAATCGTCGTCTGAATGGCGATTGGTAGTTGCAGCGCCGTTTTGGGATCGCAGTAGACGGTTGCCGACTTGCGCCGCAGCTCCTTCACGTAGGATGAGCCGCAACCCACACCATATGGCGAGGGCGACGCTGATCCCACCTCGGCATCTGACGCAGCCCCGCCACCTGCTATCTGCTGCGGAGTCAATGGGCCGCCAGGAGAGGGCGTGAATGCGGAGTCCTGGGATTGGGCACTCATCTGCGACTGCCGTGACATGTATGAGAGCTCAGAGTCCTGTCGTGTATGTTTTGCATTCAAAGAAGCAGAGCCAAAGGCACCAGGACCGCGCAGACCACCAACAGGTGGCATATAGAGCATTTGGTTTGAAAGGGAGGAAGCATCGGATGAGCGAGACGACGAGCGGCCGTACGTGGCGCTATCGTCTGGCGAGCGCTCAGTGTGCAGTGCAACGCCTCCGCTTGACTGTCCGGGAAGAGAGATTGCCGGGGCTAGTGCATAGACGCCATTGGAACCATTGCTTCCACCGCTCGCACTATCTATGGCCTCACCGCTGCTGTGAGCGGAGTAGGCCAGGGCTGGTGCACTTGCATGGTACTGCTTAGTGGAAGAGACAACAGCGGGTGGCTCCTGGAAGCGGGGGACGGATTGCCGAGCAGTCTGCTGCAGACTCTGCTGACTTGAATTATAGGCTTGGTAGACGTTTGGTGCTTGGTTCTGGGCCGGATAGACGTTGGGGGCCTGGTTCTGTGCCTGGTAGATGTTTTGCGCTTGGTTCTGAGATTGGAAAGTGTTTTGCGCTTGGTTCTGAACTTGGTAGGTGCTTTGGGGTTGGGTCTCAGCTTGGTACGGAGAATGGCTTCTTTGCAGCTGATACGGTGAAGTTCCTTGATAGGGCGAGTGCGCGCGCGGCGGCGGAGCCGCTGTATTGCTGTCGCCAAAGTCAAAAGAGACATCTCGCTCGTGTGACGGCGTATTACGAGTAACAGGCGGCTCACGAATAATGTCCCGAATGGCTGCCCTGGAAGCATCTGCGGGAGAGCCGACGGGACGTCGTTTCAAATGGCCTGGCTGCGGAGGAGGAGGCGTCAGCGCCTCGGGAGTGTGCGATGCAGGCGCATTATAGTATCCTGGAGGGCCCATTGGAGACCTTTCAGCATGTAACGAAGAAGTTGGGAAAATGTGAGACTCGGAGTCTAACCGAAAGGATTTTGCAGACCGGACCTCGGCCACAGTGTATTGCACGGAGGTCTACTAATCAGAGGTGCTGCTCCGGGGGTCTAGGATGGCTGGTGCAAACAGATTACCTGACAGCAATTTTACAGCGTTTTGCCTGGGGGTGGTGGGAAGAATCTGAGCTAAATCGGCGGATGGACCCAAATGTTACTGAGAACGGTGATGGGGATATTTCTAGATTGAGGTGTGGGACTGGGGTTGGGAGGAGGGTTTGGGGGGCAGAAGGGATCGGGGTGGGTGAAAGTGACAGGGAGAAGTGAGAAGGGAGAGGAAGTAAGGGAGAAATAAGGACGGGGATGGGAAGTTGAGGATATTAAGGGGGTGGTGAGGAGTGGTGCTAGGCGCTGGGAAGCACTAGAAAGGGGGATGTATCCAGCAAGGTGGGTTGGAGCGGTGAGAGCCTATGTAGGGGTGGGCGGCTGGCGTGGTGAAGTATGCTAATGGGCAGTGTAGGTGGAAAAGCAGTGTAGACTGATGGGATCAGGAGAGGAGCTGGAAAATTATAGAGATGTATTTGTGGAAGAAAAACCAGTGTAGATGGTTGACAACCTTGCACTTCGCCAAGTCTGAGATATTTATCACGCTGGTAGCGGCGGAGTGACAAAGCAAGGACTAGCCAGGTTGGTACAGCTGGTGTACGGCTGTGGTTGGGAGTGGGCTCTGCAGGCGTGGAGTTTGCGAGTACTGGCAGTGAAATATTGGGGATTAGCGAATGAGGTGTCTAGAGACGCCTGGTACTCAACATGGCAAGCAAATTACAAGCAATCCATGGCCCTTGCTATACATATTCTTCAGCTGTTCTCACTCTCGTGCCGCTGCCAACTCCGCCCTGCACGGCCCCGCAAGCCCCGCACAAGTTCTGAGACATCTGTGTCAACGGCTGCGGGATGCCCGTCAGTGAGGAAAAACCCACTAACCCACATCAGGCCAGACGACAGCCCTAAGGTTGAAACGACCACAAGAGGCAAAACTCGCTAGCCAGAGATGGCAAATAGCTCATTAAGACAGTTCCCCTGAGCTCTCGCGCTGAAAACCATCTTTGCCAAGTGCACCTGCTGCTGCTGACCGACACATGCACGGTGCGCAAAGCATGTGGCGCGGCCCACCTACCTGACTTGGTGGGGAAGGGTCATTTTGGGGCACTGCCCCACGGACCTGTATCTGCCGGCAACTTTGCTAAGGCTTCACAGGATAGGAGATCTCACTAGCTTTTATTATCTCTTTTCTATCTTTATCACCATTTTCACTTTCTCCAGTCCCACCCAGCCTTGACCATGACTGCCACCCTCTTGTTATACCAAGCCCACGTTAGATTTGACAGGCTCTTTTGAAATCAAGTCAGGTCTCCTCGAGAGTGTTCCAAGACCTCAGTCTGATTGATTGCTTATTAGGGCTATTCAGAAAAGCTTGCAGATCTTATTTCCATGCCAGCATCTGGCGATTGTTCCCCTCATATGACCCCTGTGCCTCGTTCCTCGCTCTCGGGACAGCACATGAGGGCCGGGAGTAGCTCGCTTGTGATTGCCAGCTGTTGCGGATAAATCTGTATGAATAATCTAATTTTTTCAACTAAAGCTAATTTGAATTCAAAGAACAATCCTAACAATCCCAGGGCTGTTTGCACCCTTCAATTCTAAAGCAGTTTGGGGATAGCTAATCTGCCTTGCGGATTGATAAAGCTAGACCTCAGCTTTAACTGATTGATAGGCAAATGAAATCTTGTAACTATCCAAATTCTATCTAGAATTGCGACTTTGACATTAAAACTTGCATGTGTTTCTGAATGCGTTGCGGATCACGGTGTTCGGTATTTGGCTTTGAGCTAACCAGCGCACAAAGTAACGATATTTGCTCTACTAGAAAGCCTTATTCTTTCAAATAGGACTTCCATGGTCACTGTGGACTCCGCTATCTGATAAACTGGTTGGATGAAGGGGAATATGGTACGGTCCTCGGAATAACACACGTCAGAATTGTCGGCTACGGGTTCCTAGATAAAACGAGAGAGAACAGAATCAAGATTATTCGAATCAGTGATATGTTAGTTCGAAGCATTTTTCGCCGGTTAGCAATTGTACCCCTGAAGTTAGCTATATCCGAACTGCTTCTTGCGACCCGCCTCTGGCTCTCGCTACAGCCAAGCAACCAAAGAGCAGAGAGCAAGACAGAAAATAAGCTACTAGTTCTAGATGTATCGCATTTAATTCGCTTTTGAATGATCGTCTTCTTGTACTTGCTTGCCTTTCTCCTCTGCGATTCCCGCTCCGGCAAGATTCTCCATGTGCTAGCAATATTGTGCCCACACGTACTTTCAGATGGCTACGGCCCAACTCTCGTCTCGTCATCAATGGACTGGACAGCACTTCTAGTGGAATCAGATACAAAGTACTCTAATATCTAAATGGATTTGATCTCATTCTTCTCGAAAATGCAGCAAAACCCTCCAACAACTCGTCTGGAGCTCGTGGAAGTGCGCCTGCATCTTCAACGTGACCCGGTAGAGGCGAACAGGCAGTCTTGCAAGATCATGGGAAAATGGCAACGACAAACGAGGATTAATTTGCCTTCATTATAATGAAAAGACTCATTGTTGATGCTAGTCTGTAATGTGTTGTGAACGACTTGCGGTCTTTGCGCTTAACGACCCCATCTAAAGCGTACATCTATGGTAAGGGGCTGGCATATGGAAAATAAAGTTCACTCACTACAATAGTCGAGAAGAGCTGCACTGGAACTTTTCACTGACGCGGACGACTTTTCTGCTGTTTTCCTGGATGGCTTGAAAAGCTAGTGCTCTACTCGGTGAAACCAAGACTGGGCTTACGATTGATTACACTACCACCAACATTGAACAGCTTACCCTTCTTTCTCCCAGAGTCTGTCGTTCACAGATTTGCCAGCAGCCATACTGCGCTTAAAGTTAGGTGGCCACACGAAGACTGCTGACTGTGACAATAAGCTGGTACCCAAAGAAAAGGGCATTTCGAACTTACCGAGAACAGTGACCGACTTGATTCTGCGTAAGCATGTTGGCAATTATACTAAGGAGTTTCCCAAACCTGTCTCTGCTCTCTCTGTTTGGAGTAAAATGGACACACCCTTGAATGCATGCCTTTGTTGCTTCCCAGTACCTTGCTGAGTCTCTCCTTAATCGATTGCACTAAATACACTGCTCTTTGGTTCTCTGAAGACCATGTAGCTTACGAGTCTTCGACTAGCAAACTGTGTTTTCACAGACTTCGAGCCTTCAAACCTGCCAGCATCGTTGCAGGTACTCAAGCTTTTGCGGAACAGGCTCGGTAGCCTTAAAAGACTTCGAATAGAAAATCTGCGCGAATCGAAAGAGCTGAATATCAGTGCCAACTATATGGGTGGAAGGCTGAAGTTAGCCAGTCTTCCTTTCTCGCTGCAGAGCTGCAATCTTTCTCAGAACACTTTTCTCCTGTTCTTTGATGACAAAAGGGACCACGATTTGGGGCATTTTAGATGTAAGTGGAAATAGGGTGAGAGATTTCGAAATTCACACAGAAAAGTTTGCCTCGTTTTTCTCGAGTCGATCAATCACTCTGGGAAAATCTGTCTGGAGGGAAGACAAAAGGGTTTACATGTAGGGCCACGGTATCAAGAATACAGTTCTTTTGATAAATAGATTGGAGGCCAAGATGCATGTTGAAGACTATTACCCTGTGATCAACTATTCTCAACCATTACAACGTCATAAGGCTCGTAAAGCTGGTTGTGAACCAGGTACCAAGTGCACTGACACTGTTCGGGCGTACCCACGACATTGATTGTGAATCCTGGGTGGCGACGAATCACAGAGATTGCGGCACCACTTTTGTAGCGAATGAGATTTAATTGAGCACCAGCTGGCCCAGATAAGCGATGCAGAACTTCTTCATTGTCGACACTAAGCTTCTGCTCCAGCCGACTTGAAGATGAGACATAAGCTTCCCTCTGCTTCTCGGCCAGGATGGAGACAAGGGGGTCCGTACTAGAAGTAGGAATTGCAGAGAATGGTACCATAGACGACTCCTGGGCTTGATCTTCAATGCCCTGGGGTTGTTTCAAGTAGAGATTGTACTCCCTTAGAGGTTCATTTATCCGCTGGTGCGGAGGTTTAGGGCCAGAAACCCCACGAACAGAGAGAGGAGTGTAGGGCACAAAATTGGCTGGAGTGTCAAGCTGAGGATTGCTGCTAATAGCTGCCAGAGATTCCAGATTCTGTTTGGAAATGGGGCCCTGGGCTAGCGCCTCGTTGCTACCCGGCAGGACGATTGGAGAGACAGAAAAGGCAGGGCATGAGAGAGAAAAAGCACTAGCAATGGCCAAAGGCACTAGAACTTGAAAATAAGCCAGCCTCAGAGTGTCAGCAAGGTTTTGTAGGTCTTTCAATGCCTCTGTGGGGCTATTGGCACGCCTAAGGGACACTACCTGGTCTGAGGAGCCAGCGTAAAACGACTTTTCAAGGGTGAACGGTTCTGGAACACCGGATGCGACATCCTTTTTACTTAGCAAAAGTCTGAGAAGCATGCTGTATGGATTAACTGCTAGCTAGTTCAGTGGGCATGGAGGAACAGTGAGTAGAGAGGGAATAATAGTGAGTAGTTGTAAGTGGTGCTAAGTAGAGCAAGTAGGGCGAGAGAGTTAGTGGGTGGGAAGAGTGAGCGCTAGTGGTGGGGACATGAGGGGTGTGGAGTCAACCGGCGGGATGAGACGCTCAAGGCAAGTATAAGAAACGAGTAGGTCAATGGCAAGTCAGATTACCGAGATTTGTGGAAAAAAAGTCCTCAATCAAGCCCCCCAACTCGTCTTTGAGAGCTCTTGGCAGCTTTCCGACTGCCGTCGTCTCGCTCGGTTGGGCCGCCCGCCTGCTCGACAGCCGGGTAAACTAATTTTTCAGTGAAAAAAATTAGGACCGCCCAAAGTGAGCCAAACCTAACCATCCACCATGGCTAAAGACAAGAAGGAAAAGAAGCCCGAGGAGGACGGAGAAGTTGACAACTACGACCTGAGACTGCCAGCGCAGCTGCCCTTTGCCCAGCCGTTGGCGCCCAAGAAGCTCAACAAGAAGGTGCTCAAGACCATCAAAAAGGCCTCCAAGGCCAAGCACGTGAAGCGCGGTGTCAAGGAGGTCGTCAAAGCCCTGCGCAAGGGAGACAAGGGCCTGGTGATTGTCGCTGGTGACATCTCGCCCGCTGACGTCATCTCACACCTGCCTGTGCTATGCGAGGACAACAAGGTGCCCTATGTATTTATTCCGTCCAAGGAGGATCTTGGCTCTGCCGGCTCCACCAAGCGTCCCACGTCGTGTGTCATGATTGTGCCCGGCGGCAAGAAGAAGGACGAGAAGAGTGATTACCAGGAGGCCTACGATGATATCTGCAAGGAGATTCCCGAGTTGTAGCGCATGTAATATATATTAACGACAGGTAGGAAAGATTTTTGTGGTGAAGTACTCTAAAAGTCGGCAAGATCTGCTCTGGAAGGCTTATTGGCCAGGTTTGCTTGACCATTACCTGTTCCGTACTTGCCTCGGCCAGAGCGTTGCCCCTGGATCCCTCCATGCTCGCTGCGCTCGCTGAATATAATACATGCATCATTCATTAGTCTATCCTTTTCCTAACCCTTTAAAGCTGAGCCTTCACCCAGCCCTCAAGACCGCCCTTCACAATAATGTCCTGCAAATTCTGGCCAAGCTCGCCAACCTTCTGCGTCAGCACCACCTTGCCAGTCTCGTCAGTCACTGTGACGAGCGAGCGAGGCACATCCCAGCGTGCTTTCCAGCCAGTGCGCTGTGTCAGCTCGCTCTTGGGGAACTTGGCACGCAGCATGGTGATGAGTGCCGGGATCTCAAGCGTCAGCAGCGCATTGTTGATGGAGTTGCGGCTAAAAATGTTGCCAAACGAGCCAGCAATGACAAGCTTCATGTCACGGGCCAGAATGCAAGTGGCAGCCTGCTCACGCGAGGAGCCAGTGCCAAAGTTAAACCCAGAGATGATAATGTCACCAGCCTTCGTCTTGGCGCCAAACTCAGTGTCATAGTTTTCCATGCAGACCTCAGCCATCTTTTCACGGGGAACATCGTCCTGGTAGGTGTACTTGCCTGGATAGATGGCATCAGTGTTGATGTTATCAGCATCGCACAAAACAAGCTCACCTTCAATGAAAGCCGGAAAGCCAGGGAGAACCGAGGGAACTGCGTCAGTTTCAGCGGCGGCGGCCTCGTCTGAAGCCGAGGCTGCCGGGGTGGCAATCTCAAAGTTGACGTGCGAAGCCGTCGGGATGGGCTCGTTGTCAATCTCCTCCGGGAAACCAATCTTGCCAAGCACAGCCGACGCGGCAACCACCTCAGGGGAAGCGAGGTAAGCAAGGGCATCACGAGAACCCATGCGGCCCTTGAAATTACGATTGGTGGCCGAGATGCCGACTTCACCGTCCTCAAGCAGACCAGTACCGAGACCGATGCAGGGCCCACAGCCTGCGGGCAGTGGCTTGGCGCCAGCTTCAAGAAGAGCCTGCCACGCACCAGTGTGCTCAGCATCCTTTTGCACAACCGAGGAGGCAGCAGCGACGTAAAACTCAACGCCCGGAGCCACCTTCTTACCCTTGATGACGCTTGCAGCAGCCTCAATGTCGGAAAGACGAGAGTTGGTGCAAGAAACAAGATAGGCCTTGTTGATGGCAATGTTTTGAGCGGCAAGCTCAGCCAGTGGAGTAGCAACCTTGACCGAGTTGGGTCCCGAAACGTAAGGAGACAGAGAAGAGAGATCCAGCTTAAGATGCTTGGCATACTGAGCGTCGGCGTCGGGCTCAACAATAGAAGACTCAATGCTCGCCAAAACCTGCTCATTGATGCGGGCATGTCCGGCAGGAACCGCGCCCGAAGCGAGTTTGGCGCGGTACCAGTCAAGAAGAACCTTATCGACAGGGAACAGGCCCGTGAGGGCACCCCACTCGGTGGTCATGTTGGCAATTGTGAGACGCTCGTCAACCGACAGAGTAGCCACGCCCGGGCCGTAAAACTCAATGGCGTGGTTGAGAACCTCATCCTGGTTGAAAAGGCCGCACAGGGCGACAATGACATCCTTGCCCGAGACACCCTTGCCGAGCTTACCAGAAAGCTCGACACGGGCGATGGGCGGGATCTGCCACCACGTCTGGCCAGTGGCCCAGATGGCAGCTGCATCAGTTCTCACGACCGGCGTGCCAAGGCAGCCGACACCGCCGTACATGTTGGAGTGCGAATCCGAGGCAACAGCCATGTTGTAGGGAAAAGCGTAGCCTTCCTCAACCATAATTTGATGGCCAATGCCGCGGCCTGCCGGATAAAAGTCGATTCCCTGGGCCTTGGCAAATTTTTCAATGTTGCTGTACTTCTCCAGGTTTTTCTCAGACTTGTTCTGCACATCGTGGTCCAGCGTCATAACAACCTGGCGGTTGCTGCTGACCTTGGTCGCACCCAGGCCCATGAACTTCATGGCAACTGGCCACGAGTTGTCATGCGACATACAGTGAGAGGGCTTGATGGAGACGTAGTCTCCGGAGCGCACCTGCTTGTCGGCGGGGAGGCCGACGGCGTAGCGCTGCACGAGCTTTTCCGTAAGGTTCTGGCCCTTGAGCGAGCGCGAACTGCTCGAAAAAAGCCGGCTCCACGATTTCATATTGGTGTCTAGAGCTAGAGTCGCTGGCCAATCGCTGTGACTCTAAAAAGTTTCAAAAAAAAGAAAGCAAAAATGTGGGGGAGACCGATCTCGGCTCCGGGGCAGTACCTGATGTGGACAGGGTCCTGGAGTGGGCGGACGGGTGATGGTGGCTGGTGATGTGCTGGCTAGCTCTGAGAAAGCAGGATGCCCATAGATGAGCTGGTGATTGCCTCAGACTGGGCTGGAGCTCAGTCCCAGGTCCCGCAGTGCTCACGCTCCACGCTCGCTTACTCAATGTGTCGTTTGGATCACAGTGCAATTCCCACAATGCCCAGGATCTAGTGTGCACCACTATGCGCCGCCTCATACATTTTGTCTCTATCGCTTTGCGAGCCAGATGCATCTGGCAATCCAGGCCGGGCTTTTGGCGCTTGGGCCAGATTCGGCCGAAAGTCCCGCTCTGGTACCCTCACTGGGGCATTGCCCCACCTGTGGCCTGCGCTCCGCCACTTTCGGCGGATCTCATCAGAGAGGAGTGGGCAGGCGACACCTCCTGCCCAATTAGGAAGGGAGATGGCTCGCTGCAGAGCTGAGGCCTCTCAGAGACGCAAGCTTCCGAGCGCTGGGCAAAGGGCGGAGGGTGGCAAAAGGCAGGGTGCCAGATTCGACAGCAAAATGCGCACTTGCAATTGCCAGCAAAGCAACTGAAGGGTGGCGTATTTGTGGTGCTGGCGTCATAGGCGCCGCTCGCCAGGCGGTGGGGGTGCCAGCTCATCGGTGGTTGCTGTCTAGCAGGAAACTGGTCAAAGATTGAGAAGGAAGCAGCCGAAAACCGGCCAGGGATTTTCAACAAATGCCTCGGTCTGCTGCCATGGCCTGCAAAAATTTTTCCGCGCCCTCACACTCACCGACCATTTCGTCACTCTCCGACATCCGAGGCCAGACTTTCTTCAGCAAGGCCTGCGGCTGCACCCACAGCCCCGCCGTTACCCGGCTTTCCCCCTTTGCTCCTTGATGCCCAGATGATAAGCCCACCACCTGTCTCATACCTTTCCCTCATCCACACTACATTGCGCTAGAGTTCAACCTCCACTTGCGTTTTGAAATCTTAACTTTTAGCCTTTTTCTTTTGCATTAATTGGTTCAATTTTTGCAGACCCTCCCCAAAGTCACCGTTCCAGGCCACTTGCCCCACTACTCCGCCTCGCCTGAACCGCCGCCCCGCCTCCCAGCACAACCCACCTACGGTTATCTTCGCTCCTCCCAGCAGCGTCGTTTCAAGGCCAGCAAATTTCCAAATTATTTCACCACCCTTTCCCTCCCCACCACCTACCGCAAACATGTCCGCCACTCCCGGCTCGATTGCCTCCAAAACCAGCTCCTCGTACAAGTCGCTGATCCCCTCGGTGCTCCTGTGGCACAACCCCGCCTACTCGGGAACTGTCCTGGGTGAGGCTGTCCTTGCCGTTGTCGTGCTCAAGTACGGCGCCATCTTCCGCCTTCTTCTTAAGCTGACGCTCTGGACGATCTTCTTGGCCACCACAGTCGAGTACGCCTCCTCCAAGTTCCTCGGCTCTGGAGTTGTGTCCTCCTACAAGCCCTCTCGCCACGTCAGTGTCTCTAAGGTCCAAATTGATAAGTTTGCTGAGAAACTTGCCGCTCTTGCTGACTATGCTCTTGCCGAGGTCAAGGCAATTGTCGACTTCAAGGATGTTACTCTCTCTGCTATCACCTGGGCCGGTCTTTTCGTCGTCTACGTGCTCTCTGGCCTTTTCTCCTTCACCACCATGCTGCTGCTGCTGACCCTCGCCGCCTTCTCCCTCCCATACCTCAGCGTCAAGTTTGAGAAGGAGATTGACGATGTTCTGGCCATTGCCCACGGTCACGCCAAGAAGCAGTACGACGCTGCCTCCGCCAAGGCCTACTCCGTCGCTGGCCCTCACATTGAGACCGCTAAGAAGCAAGTGTCTGGAATTGCCTCTGCCGTCGGCTACAACCGTGGCGGTGTTCCTTCTGCCCCCAAGAGCACTCCTCTGAGCGCTTCTGATGTTCCAGGGGCCGCTGCAACCGCTCCCCCCTCTTCTGCTCCCGTCAAGGAGCCCAAGATCTCCACTACCGCTGCCTCTCTGAAGACTGAGCCTGCTCTCAAGACCGAATCTGCTCTTAAGACTGAACCTGCTCTCAAGACTGAGTCCGCTCTCAAGACTGAGGCTGCTGGCCACACTCCTGTTCAGTCGACCTCGCTCAAGACTGAGTCCCTTGTCTCAGACTCTGATATCGCCAAGGCCAAGGCCCAGGCGTCGTCCCAGCTCAAGTCTGAGGATGCCAAGTTTGTCCAGTCGGCCATTGATGAGGCTAAGGCTGCCAACACTGTTCCCACTTTGATTGGCAATGTTGAGAACAAGTTTTAATCAATCCGTAGCAAAATGAAGAATGCGACGTTAGACTTTATTGAATAATGCCTGTGGGGCCAATGACCTGTGTCTGATCCCATCACTGCAAAGACCTGCCGGTGAAGCCGGCAAGCCGAGGTAGAGCGACAGGCCGGAACTGATGGGCGTCAGGGGGAAAAGGCTGATAGCTTGAGGCAAACCAATCCACATGCAATAATCGACCTACCACACCTATTTGCTATGGCAAATTGAGACAGAGTCTGCGATCCCCCTGTCTCCAACGCCTAACGCTGAGCAATCTTCTATCAGCCCATCTACGCATGGAAGAATTTTGAAGGCTGCATGTGGGGCGTTGCCCCATGCTTTTTTTCTAAATTTTAGACGAGCGGGGATCCCCGAAGGCTGACGAAGAGCCAACCTGTTCAGGCGGCATAAGAAACAGACAACATAGAAAATTCATTCATAAATTCCCCAAACCTCTTCTTCAACTCTCCGTAATGTATCCATTTTCCATAAATTATAGTTCTCAAATAAAAATAATGCTACGAACGCTGCACCTTGTGGTCGCCAGACGGGCGAGCTTCTGGGGCAATACCACCAGAGGAAGAGCCTTCAGCAGCCTCTGTGTAAGCAGGAGGCAGTTGCGAAGATTGAACAGCAGGCTCAGGTGCCTTGCTCTGGGCAGCAATCTCTTCAGGATGCGACTCCTCGTCAATCGGCCGGTAGCCCTCAGCGTGACCGCGAGTCTGAGCAGATATGCCGAGACCCTCAGAAATAAAAGGAATACCGTCCGTAGGGTACTTGAGAACAATGTACCATGCGTGGATAACGCCCGGGATGCCACCAATCATTGTCAGCAAAACGTTGATGAGAAGGTCTGCACCACATCCATTTTTGATAAATACAGGAAGCGGTGGAACAAAGAAGCCAATAATGGCCAGGAGTAGGTCCTGGGTGATGATGGAGTCCGAGGACATGGTGTTGTGGTTGGTAAGAACGATGATAGAAGGAGGCGCTGCGAGCGGGTATGCCCGAAGGGTACGGCTGTGATTCTGACTGGGATGTGACGCACACCGGTGGACAATGCCCCGCCGAAGTTGGGTGAGTGCGGCGATGGCGGGTAAGGTAGCGTTGAGAGAGCTTGCCGGCAGGCAATCCGGCCGGAGACGGCAGTGAGAAGCTCTGATAAGAAGAATTTGTGTGTAGAATGATTTTAATGTGCAGAGTTGTTTCTATGTGCATCCGTTGGATCTACGTGTAGGGTTGCCTGGTCAGAGCGCCCATTTAAGGACAGGTGATCTGAATAGTCTTTTTTGTAGAACAATATAAAGAGAAATATTTCAGGAGAACAGTTAATGGAAAAGGTTTGTCTGTGCTGTGAATCAGTTCTCTTGTTGATGACTGCCGCTGGATACCCATAAACTCAGCCTGGCACGCAAGCTCCCCGGTCAGGCCGAAGGTAATCATCGCTTACAGCTTTCCGTACTGTAAATGACATTATATTCAATCTTACCATCTAATATCACGACTGTCCCTGAAACTCTCTGCCGGTCAAACCTACCTCTTCACGGTGGTTTCCAAGGCAACATCCCGTAGAGCAATTTCTTTCGTCGCATTCACCTCGCCGGCTTCCTGCAACAGAAACGGAATGCCATCCAGAGGATGCTTGAGAAGCACGTAGATCACAAAAGCAAGACCTGGAATTGGTCCCCCAAGCGCCGAGACTAGAGCAGCGATCCAGGGGTCGCTTGAACGGAGCCCGCGCCGAAGCCAGATGGCTACGAACGGAAGGTACCAGCCAATGACGACAAGCATCAAGTCTTGCGTGAGGAGCTTGGCTTGCCTAGCGCGAGGTGGCATAATTCAGGTTTGTCCATTGGGCTATCTGCTGTCGCGATTGAAATGTTATCGACCGTACTACGAATGACGCTGCTATTAGTCACCGTAGAAGCCCTGATAAGATATTAGTCGCCGTAGAAGCCTTGATAAGACAGCCTAAAGCAGATTTAAAAATAAGGCTAGGAAACTTTCAAGTGATGAGCATCGTGATTGATGAACAAATGCAATTTGGCCGCCTCCTATTGCGTCAATCGATGGCGATGATCCGTATGCATCAATACAGCCTACGAGCACCCACCGCTGCTGTGCAAAAACTTTGACGGCCCAAAGGGCAAAACATAAAATCTCAAATGCTTTAGCATAATCTCAGATGCTTTAGAATCATTCACCGTTCCATCTCATCACAGAGCCAAACGGGCCAAGCCCCCACTATATCTGCTAAGGGCTAAGCCTGGATCTGGGGTAACGACTGCAGGACAATGCCTCGCCAGTTGAGCAGGTAGGAGAGTCGTTCACTACTATTCTAGACCACTATCTGCTCACTACTACTCTCTCACTACTATCCACGACCACTGGCAAAGGCAAAATACGGTGATTTCACCGTGGCGCTTCAACCCACGCAAGCTGAACCAAACAGCTGAGCGGCGACCGTATCCTATGACTTACCCCCACGCCCTGTACTTGAAGAAAGTTGCTCTGCATAAGCCTGGGCACACAGCTTTCACTGAAAAGACGAACCGGAATATTTCGGGCTTCATCTCGTTGACTTGCAGAAATGCTTGCGGGACACAACAAGACTGATAGGGAAGCTTTGCCGGTGCTCCGGAAAAAAATTTGATATAAGCTTCGAGTCGCGCGCCTTCACCTAACCATAATGGAAAAGTTTGAGCGGGATTATGTGGCCTGTTGAAAGATTTCCTGGGGCCGCGAGCGTTTAGAACGGACGCGATCCTCCAAATCAGTGAGTGCCTCAATGCAGGCGTAGACCAAACTAGGCAGGTCGGTGCGGCGACGCTTCTTAGCCTTGTTTGGTCATTTATAGGTTATGTTGCTAATCGTAGAAAGGAAGGGTGAGCAACCTGCACATGCGGATAAGGCAGTTTCACAAGATAAGGCGTGAACTAATGCCCGAGGAGGGCATTAGCAGACCACCGTCTGGCGAGCCGGCGAAGTGTAGCCGTTCACTTAAAAGGGCCGGAAAAAATCTCGCTTCCGTGTGACCGAATCTGACGACGGAAAATCCCGCTGCATCGCAACCCGAGGTGCATCATCGGCAGGCCGGCGTCATTGTTTGCCCCGTCAACGCAAGAAAAGGCTAATTTTATCAGGGGAAAACTCCGAGGAATGTCGGAGGAAGAACAACGTACCAGCCGGAAGGAACGAATAGAAAGGCGCGCTAGGATCGGCCTGCGTTGATATTCTTCTCTACCCGCCCTCCTGCGTGATTTCTTCAGGGCGCCTCCGACGACCCTGCACAACAAGCAGCATGCCGAAAAGGCTATGATACAGCGGGGGTGGTATAGGGTAACCCGGGGTGCAGCACTTTCGCAGGACGTGTCAGAGCGTGTCCGTGAGATCACAGAATCACCAATAAAATTGCTTTCTGGGTATCGGTCCTCGGCAAAATCGCCTTTCGATACGGAGCTGCCACTCGGAAAATCTTGGTCTCGGCGCATGGCTTAGCTTCTGCTAGCACGTCTTGGCGCGCTTGGCAACCTGAGCAACCTTTTCCCCGACCTGTCGCGGGTAGAAGTGCTGCAAGCACAATGTGGGGTTGTGACAGCGTCTCAATGGGGAATTTGGAACAGGGGTTGGGGGCAGGTGGTGCAGCGCGGGGTTGCAGGCACGGCTCTGACTCCGCAATGTGCCAAATCTACCCCTTGAGGCGCCAAGACCCCGCCAAGGCGTGGATGATCCCCTGCCAAGGACCGGAAGATTCGGCTCTAGCAGTCCGAGCGCGAAATTCTCTATCATACTCCAGAGGTCTGTCGAGGGAAATAAGCACCTGAGTGTTATTGTGGCGATGTGGCTAACCAGTTTGACACATGACACTCCCCACAAGCATCTCAGCTCCCTCCGTACATTAACACCTGCAGGTGTCTGGTGACGGAAACTCTTCAAGCCGAGAGTCTTCTTGCTCAGTCAGCGGAACTCGGATAGGACATACACAGCAAGTATTTTCGCTGCTGGCCGTAGTCACGCTACGAAGCTGGCTACTCCGCCCTTCAGGTCATAGAGGGTTAGGCCCTGTTCACACCCCCGCCCCTCTGGCGTAAACCCCACGGAGAACTCCATTTCACGACCTTTGCCCCGCCTCCTTCGGAGAAAAATTTGGCCTTGTCCCACCAAAGAGAGGCGGGGTGGTTGTGGGGTGGACTGAACCAACACGAGGGCGCAGCAACGAGGAAAAATTTGTCGGATAAATTACCAGCCAACACCGACAAAAGAATCACATTAATAGCAGTGTGACTGCTCTGATCAGGACTTTGACTGTGCCTCGTGGCCCCCGACTGGCATCCTTCAGAGATTGGTCAATCTCGGATGCTGAGTTATTCCGTACCATTCCCCACAATGCAGGCGTTTGCGCTTTACCCCACCCCCGCTTTTCTGAATTCGGGTACAGGAATGCAACCCCGGAAAAAATGGGTCATCCCCCAGACGCACGAGACAGCGCAGGCGCAGCAGACAAAAGCCTTAGGAGAGCAAACAAGACCATCGTGGTGTTCTTGGTTAGGTGATCGTGCCCTTTCAGATTCTAGTGAACAGCTGTGTGTCTGCTTCTCGCTCCAGATGTTTCGTCTACTGGGTACCACAGAGAGCCGACAGCCTCTAATGCAGGCAACTGCACACGTAAACAGCACCCCACTAACCCTTCTTCCGACGTAATTGCTTTTTCCCAACCAAATACGTCCGCGCACCGCCGCCCCTGTCGACCCGGATTAGCAGCCTTGTATTACCCCGCGATTGCTGTCAAGTATAAATAGAGCCCTGATTTCCCTCTATATCGCTACCAAATCTCCACAGCTTTCACCATGACTTTTATGAAGCGTTTCTTTAACATGGAACAGAAGGGCGAGTCCTCTCTGGCCATGGGTATCTTTGTCGGTATGACCGCCGCCTTTGGTGGTATCCTCTTTGGTTACGATACCGGTACCATCTCTGGTATCATGGCCGAGAAATACGTTCTTGAGCACTTCCCTGCTGACAAGACGGCTTTCACCTCCTCCGAATCCTCTCTCATTGTCTCCATTCTCTCTGTCGGTACCTTCTTTGGTGCTATCTTTGCTCCCTTCATTAACGATACCATTGGTCGTCGCTACACTATTCTCATTGGTGCTGCCATTGTTTTCAATGTGGGTGTCATCCTTCAAACTGCTGCTACTGAAATTAACCTCCTGGTCGCCGGCCGATGCATTGCTGGCTTTGGTGTTGGTATCATCTCTGCAACTATTCCTCTCTACCAGTCCGAAACTGCTCCGAGATGGATTCGTGGTGCCCTTGTTTCGTGCTACCAGTGGATGATTACCATTGGTTTGCTGCTGGCTGCCTGTGTGATTGAAGGCTGCCAACGCAGAAACGACAGTGGCTCTTACAGAATTCCCATTGCCATCCAGTTCCTTTGGTCCATTATGCTTACCGGTGGCATGATTTGCCTGCCTGAGACTCCTCGTTTCTACGTGTCTAAGGGTAAGGATGATGCTGCGAAGAATTCTCTCTCTAGACTCCGCAGACTGCCGCTTGACCACCCCGAAGTTGAGGAAGAGTTCCAGGAGATCAAGTACTCTTACGAATACGAACTTTCACAGGGCAACGCCTCTTGGCTCGCTGTTTTCTCGCCCAAGGGCAAGCAGCTCTTCAAGCTTGTCACTGGTACTTCTCTTCAGGCTTTCCAGCAGCTCACAGGTATCAACTTTATTTTCTACTTTGGCACTACCTTCTTCTCTGGCGCTGGTATCACCAACAACTTTATTGTTTCCCTGGCTACTAACATTGTCAATGTTGGTATGACTATTCCTGGTATCCTTCTGGTTGAGATGCTCGGCCGTCGCACTCTGTTGCTGGTCGGTGCTGCAGGCATGTTTGTCTCCGAGTACATTGTGGCCATTGTTGGCGCCGCCACCTCGCAGGACAATGAGTCTTCTCAAAAGGTTCTCGTTGGTTTCACCTGTATTTTCATTGCATTCTTTGCTGCTACCTGGGGCCCTATCTGCTGGGTTGTTGTTGGTGAAATTTTCCCTCTTAGAACTCGTGCTAAGTCTGTCGCTCTTTGCACTGCCTCCAACTGGCTCTGGAACTGGGCCATTGCTTATGCTACTCCCTACCTTGTTGGCGGCTCTGATGGTGGCTACGAAGCCGGCACTGCGAACCTTCACACCAAGGTCTTCTTCATTTGGGGCTCTTGCAACCTTGCCTGCTTCTTCTTCTGCTTCTTCTTTGTATACGAGACCAAAGGTCTTACACTTGAGCAGATTGACGAGCTTTACGACCAGGTCAACAAGCCATGGAAATCTTACGGCTGGTCTCCTTCGGGCGTCAACACTCATCACTTCCCGGCTGACACCAAGGCTGATCCTTCTGCTGATCACATTGAGGCCTAAGCTGGTTGTGCACTAATTATTCTATGATTTTAATGTATAGTAATTCACATGATTTAAATTATTTTCTTGAGCTGAAGGGGCTATGTAGGTTCTTTGCAAATTGGTGATTGCTACTTTGTCGGTCAACCGGATTGTACGCTTTTTGGCTATTCCTCAACCTGCTCGTCTCAAAGTAGGGAGGAAAGAGCTCCAGGCGGCAGTTTATGCAGAAAAAATCAAAGATGGCCAAATATGTGAAGTAGTCGATCAGCTTGCTCACCATTGCCGAGAATAGTCCGTTTTTTGTTAGATTTGGCTTTATCAGCGCAAGCCTTTTACAGTGACTCAGAAACACAACTGCCACTAGTGTACCATAAAAGTGGAATTTCGTCTCCAAAATTGAAGAATTGGGTACTTTAATACATTGATTACAGCACTGGCCCTTCAAAGAACCTCAAAAAAGCCCATTTTCAAAATTTCACAAGCAACGTATCCTAAGTCTCTACGAGAAAATCCCCTTTCTTCTGCTAACGCGTCGGTGGTTTAGTGGTAAAATTAATCGTTGCCATCGATTAGCCCCGGGTTCGATTCCCGGCCGACGCATATTTTTGCCTAATATCCTTTGTATTTTTTTTGCTTAGGATTTTTTCCCCTTGTGCTTTGCCATCTTCGAGAAATGCTAGTATGAGTGATCAGACTCTTGGTTGCTGGGTTTCAGGAGAAGTAAATTGTTCCGCTGGCCCCGGAAGAATTATGTCATTGACGCAAGGTATTTTTCCTGGCTGGGCTGGCGGAAAATTGGGAGAGGGGTAAGAAAGGCTGTGTGAAAGCAAATTAACCGCTGAGAAGAGGCAGTGAGTAGAAGAAAAGCAATCAGAAAAAGATGGCAGAAATGCCGTTCTGGGGACCATATAATGCCGATATTTTTATCGAGATTGTTCAAGTTTGCAAACCGATTGTTTAACAAGAAAACAGCCCTACGTGCAAGGGCCATTTTCAGAGCGGCAACGGCGCATCGGGATGACAAAATTTAGTCAAGGTAGATTGCGCCCCTCATTTGGACCCAACGGCCAGAACAGGGTCCTCCTGCAGGTAGTTTTTCATTGGTCCGGGCAAGTCGGGTGAAGGGTTCACGCGCAATGGATGTGTGACAGGCATCCAAAAGCTGCGTCTAACAGCCTGTCGTGACGCGCTATCATTTGCTCTCAGGCGGTTGGGCTGCTTCCAGAAGCCAGCCTATTTTGCCTGTAGGGGCTGCTACCCACTGGCTGCACAGGGCAAAGGTGAGATGGGGTGTATTGGCTGAATTGTGGCAGAATGGTTGTCAAGATGTGAAAAAGACATAGCTGGAGAGTCTGATTTCTGGGGATGAGGATATTTAAAAGGCTTTTTGCATATCACTTTTATGTGACTAGCCTACGCTCCTTTCTAAGGGCACGCTTTTGTGCCAAGCCCAACAAAGCCAGACGCAAGCCCCGCTGCTGCCGCTGGGCTTCAAGTGGGGGTGCTGCACCATCGGCGCGGCGTTCGCGGAAAGAGAAAATGCAAAGTTGGAGCCGAGGGAGAGGAACGAGACGGAAGAGAACCCAAATGAAGAGGAAAGCAACACACATTACTAATTTTCTGAGCTTTGGCCAATTCTCCCGACTGTTCCGCACTCACCACTTCCCCGTCTCGTCCATCTCGTTAGTCTCCCGACAGAACCCTCTCTGTCTGGACCTCGCTAGCATAGCCGCACACGGTTCACACTTTGGTTTACATACTCCCAACGTCCAGCGAATATAAAAAGGGTCGCAGGGCCCCAGCCGCTCGGTCCCCTAGAACAAGCCGCTTCCCTAGCTGCTCAACCTTCACCAATGCTGGCGTCCCGACTGCTGCGAGCGCGTGGCCCTAATGCCATGCAGGCTATGCGCACGGTGCAGACTCCTCTGTTCCGTCCGACTAGCCTGGTGCGTTTCACTTCCACCACTACACCACCACCTCCTCCTCCGCCCGCCAAGAAGAAGTGGGGTTTCTGGAAAACCACATGGAGAATCACATATATTTCCTTCTTGGCTGCCGTTGCCGGTATTTCCGTGGCTGTTTACAAGGGCAAGCACCCCATTGCCGAGCAGCTACCCAACGACCCGTCTAAGAAGACCCTTGTCATTCTCGGCTCCGGCTGGGGCTCTGTATCGCTCCTTAAAAAGATTGACACCTCCAACTACAATGTTGTTGTCATTTCGCCTCGTAACTTTTTCCTCTTTACGCCTCTTCTCCCGTCCTGCACCACCGGTACCGTCGAACACCGCTCCATCATGGAGCCCATTCGTGGTATTATCCGCAACAAGCAGCGCAACGTGACGTACTACGAGGCTCATGCAACCAAGGTTGACCACGAAAAGCGTGTCGTCCACATTACTGACGCCACCGTCGAAGGCTCCTCCGCCACCAAAGAGGTCCCCTTCGACTACCTCGTGATTGGTGTTGGTGCCATGAACTCCACCTTTGGTATCCCTGGTGTCCAGGAGAATGCTTGCTTCCTCAAGGAGATCCCTGATGCCCAGAAGATTCGCAAGAAGATTATGGATTGCATTGAGTCTGCCTCTTTCAAGGAGCTCGATGACGCAGAGCGCAAGCGTCTCTTGCACACTGTCGTTGTTGGCGGTGGCCCCACGGGTGTTGAGTTTGCCGCAGAGCTTCAGGACTTTTTCGAGGAGGATTTGCGTAAGTGGATCCCGACGATCGCTAAAGATTTTAAGGTTACTCTTGTCGAGGCCCTTCCTAACGTGCTTCCCTCCTTTTCTAAGCAGCTGATTGACTACACTGAGTCGACTTTTAAGGAGGAGAAGATCACTGTCCTCACCAAGACCATGGTCAAGAAGGTTACCGAGAACACCATTGTTGCTGAGGCTACTCGTCCCGATGGCACTAAGGAGCTTGTTGACCTGCCTTACGGTCTGCTTGTATGGGCCACTGGTAACGCTGTGCGTCCCATTGTGCGTGACCTCATGTCCAAGCTTGAAGCCCAGAAGAATTCCCGCCGTGGTTTGCTTGTCAATGAGTACCTCGTTGTGGAGGGAACCGAGGGTATCTGGGCTCTGGGTGACTGCTCGGCCACCAAGTTTGCCCCTACCGCTCAGGTCGCTGCTCAGGAGGGTTCCTATTTGGCCGGCCTCTTCAACCAGCTCGCCAAGGCCAATGACCTTGAGTCTGAGGTTGCCCGTCTTGAACTGCGTGCTGTGGCTGCCGACTCCAGTGAGCGTGACTCGATCATGAAGGAGATCGAGTCCAAGACCCGCAAACTCCGCCGTGCCAAGGACCTGCTTCCCTTTGAGTACTCTCACCAGGGTTCCCTGGCGTACATTGGCTCGGACCGTGCTGTTGCAGACCTCTCGCTCTGGGGAGAGGGCAAGTTTGCTTCAGGTGGTGGCCTAACATATGTATTCTGGCGCTCAGCGTACATTAGCATGTGCTTTTCTGTACGTAACAAGCTGCTCGTTGCTACCGACTGGCTTAAGGTCAAGCTTTTCGGTAGAGATGTCTCTAGAGAGTAATGATATATAGATGCTATGGTAGATTATGCGACTATTGGATACTAGGTTTTCTCGCTCATGCTCAGATATTGCTTTGCCAGCTCTACAACCTCTTCACCGACCCCTGATAATCCTGCAATTTCCAGTGCTTGCGAACTTTGACTGATTCCTGGTCGCAATCGGTAGTCAATTTTATCCCCGTGAAGACTGCTATGGTCGTATGCAACGGTTTCCTGTCCATCCAGTAGGTCGCGGATTTCAGCACCGTAGTGAGTTGCAAACAATGTCAAGCATTTCACATTACGCACAAGGTGGTCAAGAGAAGCAGCAGCGACAGCAATACCTTCCGTAGCAGAAGTTCCTCGACCAACTTCATCAAGCAAAGCTAATGATTTGTTTGTTGCGTGGTTCAAAATGACGCTCGTCTCAAGCATCTCGACCTGAAAAGTGCTCTCTAGTAGGTTGTCACCCGCCCCTAGCCGACAAAAGATGCGATCAATAATGGGTAGTGATGCACTCTTGGCAGGGACAAAGCAACCAATTTGGTTCAAAATGCATGCGATGGCTACCTCGCGAATATAAGTTGACTTTCCTCCCATATTAGGACCCGTTATGACGCGGGCGAGCGTATGCTCATCCAAATGGCAATCATTGCCGGTGAAATTGGCTGTTGAGTACTCGACAGCAAGATGCCGGCAATCTTTGAGCAATATTTTTTGGTCTGGGCTGAGTGTTGCGCGTACAAGCCACTTGTCGTAAGACAACGAGGCAAAGCCAACAAGAACGTCCAGATAGCTGACTAGATGGGCAAAGCGAGAAATGATATCAGCATTCTCCAATGTTTTGTCACGGCATTCTGAAAGAACTTTGAGATGTTGGTCATGTCTCTCGCGATCCATCTTAAGCTGTTTAGCGCCATGAGCTAGCCATTCGCTGTTTACAAGATAGAGAGTATCGTTTTTTCGATAAATAGGTGTCCCTGGGACACAGTTCAAGGACAAATCTGGACCACGGACACGCACAATGTAGCCATAGCGGGAAGAGTATGTGGGTGTGGTTGTCAGCTTGGGCGGATTAAGCGACTGGATCTCGAGCTTGAGCTTTTTGACGGCTTCACTGCGTTCAGGGTCGACGGGAGGCGATGGGAGAGCGGAAGTTTTGACCAGTGAGTGGAAATCGCGGAGATCGTCAAGGCATGCCTCAAGCTTGGATACAATATGAACTATTGAAGGTTCCAGCTGTTTGCGTAACAAGTCGACAAGATCTCTGCCACGCTCAATAGCCGTGGCCAACTCGGAATACACAGATTCTTCAAGAGAGCCGTAGCGTACACGCTGAAGAACGCGAGGGACGTCTGGAAAATCTCTAAGAAGTAACATGACATCGTGGCACTGAACACGAGCAGCATAAAAGTGTTCCACAATATTGTGACGGCGAGAAATTTCGTCGGAGTCAAGGGAAGGAGCTGCTAGCCAGGAGAGAAGCAGCCGGGATCCGGCTGTTGTCTGTGTCCTGTCGATTGTGTGTCGCACAGAACCCTTGGCCGAAGCATTTGTGTATGTAGAGAAAAGGTCCAGTCCTTTCACAGCTGGGGCGTCCAAAAGCATTGCTGTGGGTTTCTGCTGTGGATCGGGAAGAGCCGTATTTATGCAATACTCCGCAAGAAAAGACTCAATCATTGCGCGGGCCGGATTGTCTGATTCCTCTGGCCTCGAGACCTCGCGCACGGGATATTCATAAAGCATTTTGCGCAGCTCTTGCGGACTGCCGACGGGCAGAAGCACTTCTCGTGGACGCACTGACGTCACCAGCGGAGTAAGACTGTTATCAACGGCATCATCGCACACAAACTCGCCAACAGTGAGGTCAACCCACGCTAGCTTGAACCTTCCATCAGAGAGCGGATAAATGGCTAGCAAATTGTTCCCAAAGGTGGGATCCGCAAAAGATTCCGTCGTGAGAGTGCTCTGAGTGACGATTTTGTCAACACGGCGCTCCTTGAGGCGGTTTGCTCCCCGATCGTATTGCCGCACCACCACTACATCCTGCCCCAATTCCTGGACCAGCACCCGCAGGTACTTGTCCAATTGGCGATCAGGGAAACCGGCCATAGGGAGCCACTGTTTTTGAAGGCGCTTGCGCGCCAGCTTAAGCCCCAGCGGGGCAGCGAAATTCGCCGCATGTTCGTAGTAGAGCTCAAAGAACGAGCCCACTTGTGACACCACGACTTTTTCGGGATATGAGTTCATGATTCCTCGAATTACAGAGTGCGCCGAGCTCGTAGCACGCAGCAGGAGGCCGCAGCGCATGTCAGGTCGGTGCGCTGCCCCATTCGAGTATAACACATAATAGATGATGGGTGATTGTTTGGGCCAAGTGGGGATGGTGCCTGATGGCGAAAACTAGAGGACTGGAGGAGGTAAGAGTGGAACAGGGATATAAATCCGTCAGCTAGGGCCGTTTATCTCGGTGAGTGGTGGATATGTGTGGGGCATTGCCCCACACTTTTTCTTGCACACGCGTGCGTACCGGTAATACACAGGTCTCTGGAGAAAATGCTGAACGCGCTTTTGTAACTCGGAATTTAGCCTGTCGACGACTGCCAGTTCCCAAGCTCCTGATCTAGATCCGATCGCATTCCAAAAACGCGCCGGATTTGCCTCGCACACATGCCTGTCATTCCAGTGGAGATGCACTGACAGAGCTGCGGTGGGGCACTGCCCCGCCAGAGTCGTTGCTTCTTGCCACAACCGTTGTCCCGGCAACAGCTGGCGCCCGGGCGAGTGCGCACGCGAGGCGGGACCAGCGCTGTCAACATCCCAGAAAGCCAAGCTGCCCGGCGATACGCTGCGTGCGTGCGCGCGCGCGTTAGCTGGGCGGCACGCCGGCCAAAGTGGTGCCGCGCCGGGCCGCGGGGGGGCCCTAAACCATGCGGAAAATTCGCCAGTTACGCAATACTCGGAAGGACACCGGCTGTGGTCAAAAGCAGTTTTGTAGGATCAGACGTTAAGCGTCTCGCCCATGCCAGCCAAGCACGGCTCTCTAATTCTGCCCACCCCTCTCCGCCGCTGAATTAAAAATTTCACTCCCAATGGGGCAGGCGAGGTGCGTGCCCCAGACCCAAAACAGCAACGGCCACGCGGGCGCTCACATGACCTGCGCCCCCAGAGAGCCCAACTGAGGCCTGGTGTTTTTCTCCTTCTCCACACTTGTCAGCCTCTGCTCGCAAAGGCGATTTTTGGCACGTATTTTGGCTAGTCGGGCAGAGGATTTGCCCGATCCGCGCACAGACCGCAGCTCCCGCGACGCAACCGCACGTGGCGCGCGACCCCACTAGTAAAAACCCGCACCAACCTGACAAACGGTAGTTACACAAACCGCACGAGACGCGCAGCAGCCCAATCGCAAATGTCTAACCCGTATGCTGCAGCATCGGGCGGGTCAGTAGGGTACGCCCAGCCCCAGCAAGCGCGTCCCCAGCAGTACGGCGGCTACCAACAGCAGCCGCCGCCGGCGCAAATGTATCAGCAGGAGAACCGATCCAACCCTAATGTCGGCCCCGGGAGGTCCGCTCCACCGAACGGATATCCTCCGCAGCAGCGCCAGCCGCAGCAACGTCCTCCTCAGCAGTACCAGCAGCCTCCACAGCAGTTTCAGCGGCAACAGCAGACGTCGCAGCAACCACCGCAGCAGTACCAACAGCGGCAACAGTACCCCGCAAAACAGCCGATGGGACAGCCGATGGGACAGCCTATGGGACAGCCTATGGGACAGTCGATGGGTCAAGGTCAAGGGCAGTATGCGCAACGGCCGCCGCCGCAGCAGCAACGAGTACCGCAGCCACCCATGCAGCAGCAACAACCTCGCCAGCAGCTGCCGCAACAGCGCTACGACAATGGCTACAGCCAACAGCCATCTGTGCAGCAGTACCAGCAGAGACCGCCGCAGCAACAGCCGCAGGCGCAGCCGCTGCCACAGTACGGGCAGCAGCCACGCCAGCAATCACCCGTCTACGACACTCGGAGTCCAAGCGGACACCCGCCGCCCGGCCAGAATCTGCGTGGTTCGCCCGAGCGCCGCCAGGGCCCCGGCTCAGGCCCAAACCAGCGTCCTCCGCAACAGCAAAATGCCCCCAAGGCCGTGCCGTATCCCAATGGACCTCCTCAGCAAGGATCAACCTCTAGTCTTGGCCAGTACGGTGCTTCTCAGCGCCAGGCTCCCAAGCCGTCGCCATACCCCGCATCCCCCGAGGACCAGAGCTTCAACGGTTACCCCATGCAGCGCCAAGCCCCGTACCAGCAGATGGGGACCCCGCAGCACTCGCAGGCGTCGCTGGCCTCGGACTTTGAGGCCATGACCGTTGCTGAGCCTCCCCGCCACAAGTACGACGTTCGCCCACAGTCCCCGCAGTACTTCAAGCCAGCCAATGGCATGGACCAGAGCCTCATGCCTCCAGTCACCCCCTCAACGGCAGAAAACGCTGGTGGACGCGGCTCTCCCTCCCAGATGGCCAAGACTCGCGTGCAGGCCGACCCGCAGCAGCAGGGCGCTTACACCATTGGCCGCTCCGCAAATACTGTCCCTATTGGCGGTAGTGTCGCAGGTCCCAACGGCCTTGCAGATGATGTGGACTACACTAGCGGGGCGACAGGTGGACGCCCGCTCAAAACGTCATCTGGCTCGTCATCGAATAACACCATTGGTGGAACATTGTCCAATGAGCAGCAGCAGCGGCCGCCGCCCCGTCGCAAGTACACTGATGAAAAGTCGGCAGATTCCTCTTCGAAAACAGCAGCCCCTGCTCAGTCTGGCAGCACTCTCACTGTCGAGCAATTTGAGGCTGCCCGCCGCGAAGCCCAGTATCAACCCACCGATCCACGCGTCATGCTTGACTACGCCAAGAAGCTGCTTGAGGCGTCTTACTCCCTGGCGGGCTCCTACTCTGATCCTGACACGCGTGGCCACGCCGAGGACGCCAGGACGGAACGCAAGAACCGTGATGCATGGGTTTCAAAAGCCTACAAGACCACTAAAAAGCTTGTTCAGAATCAGCAGTACGCGCCAGCAATGTTTTTCCTTGGGTCTCAGTACTCTTCGGGCGGCATGGGCCTTGAGCCAGACTATGACAAAGCGTATCAGCTCTACTCGAAGGGTGCAGCTCTCGATCACCCCGAGTGCGCGTACCGCGTGGCTGTGTGCAACGAAATTGGCGCTGGTGTCAAGCGCGATCCTCAGAATGCTCTTCACTGGTACCGCAAGGCTGCTCAGCTCAGCGATGTCTCTGCAATGTATAAGCTGGGTATGATTTCGCTCAACGGGTTGCTTGGCCAACCAAAGTCTGTCGCCGAGGCGCTTACCTGGCTGGAGCGTGCCGAGACGCGGGCTTCGGCCGAATGCCCTCATGCCGTTCACGAATTGGGTCTCCTCTATGAGAGGGCTGATTCTATGGAAACTATTCACGTCATTCAGCACGATGAGCGCAAGGCTTTTGAATACTTTTTCAAGGCTGCCAAGCTTGGCTACCCGCCTTCGCAGTTCCGTCTGGGATGCGCATATGAGTACGGTACTCTGGGCTGCAAAATTGACCCCAAGCGCTCGATTGCTTGGTACTCGCGCGCCGCTGAAAAGGGCGAACCAGAATCGGAGCTAGCGCTCTCAGGCTGGTACCTGACTGGCTCTGAGGGTATTTTGCAACAATCAGACACTGAGGCGTATCTGTGGGCACGTAAGGCAGCGGAGAAGGGTCTGGCTAAGGCCGAATACGCTCTAGGCTACTTTTCTGAAGTTGGAATTGGCATCAAGGCAGACGAGGAAGAGGCTCGCCGCTGGTATTACAAGGCTGCGAATCAGAAGCATCCCAAGGCCGTTTCTCGCTTGCAAGAGATGAGGGACAAGAAGTTTTAGGGCAGTGCCCGGAATAGATTAATGGTAATGATTATGACACGAGGTTCAGATGGTTGCACAACTATTGTGGAATCTGTTCGGATCTAGCGAGAAGTGCATTGCGCAGCTCAGACCTGGAGACTTGTCTCTATGATTCTCCAACTAGATCCGGCGCTGGGCCGACCTCACATAATAATACTCTTAGAATTAATATCCTTACCAACTACCCTAGCTCTGCATCAATATAAATACCCAGCTAGTCTAACCTTCTCTGCACTCTACAAGTCCCTTGATCTGCTTGCCGTCCTTGAAGTTCGCAGGGTCAAGCCACTTTTCAAATCCCGCTTTTGCCTTCGGCCAATCGTCATCAATCATACTGAACCAAGCAGTGTTCCTGTCGCGTCCCTTAACAATCATATGCTTTCTGAATGTGCCCTCGAAGGTATGGCCGAGACGAACTGCTGAGCGCATTGAGGGTTCATTGAGAGCATTGCACTTCCACTCGCTGCGACGGTAGTTCAAGTCTTCCAAAACATAGTGCAGTGTCAGATAAAATGCCTCTGTTGCCTGAGTTGTTTGCTGCAGCTTGGGTGTCAGTAGCACGTTGCCCAGTTCGACTACTCCGTTGGCAGGGTCCATGCGCATGAGCGAGAGCCAGCCAACAGCTTTTTCAGACTCATTGTCAACAATGGCCATAAAGAGCGGGTCCTCGGAACTCTCGCAGTACGTCAAATACTTGCTCAGCTCAGCTTTTTCCGAGAAGGGCCCTATTGGCAGGTAGTCCCAGAGCCAGTCGAGCTTGTCGCCCTTGACTTCGGGCCACAAGTCATCAGCGTACTGGGGACCGAGACGAGTGAGTCGTACGGTCCTTCCAACTGATTCAATATGTGTCGGCCTCTTGAATACGGCGTTTTTGACCAAGGCGCCCAATTTTCTACTCATTGTTTGGTTCTGCTTATCGACGCTACCGTTGGGCGGACTTAAATGCGTGTCGGGATTTAGCCGCGTCGATAGCCGCCACTGCTTGAGTCATGAGGAGCTGTGTGGAAGCTAGTGTTTTGGGCAATGGTAAGCGAGTTCAGTGAGAGGTGTATGTATACGCCGAGAATTTCCTTTCTTGTTTGCAATGTTTCGTTTCACTTCGCCTTCTGTTTGAAGAGTCACAGACTCCGGTCTGCAGGGGAGTTTCTTATCGTCAATTGGGTCTGGAATTGGTATTGGGAAGATCAGATATGCGCAGGAGTCCCTGAAATTGACAACCTGATCCTTCTCTAAGATCTCTACACTTGCTGCCTGTGGTGGATGGCGTAATGATTCTACTGCCCCATAATCGCTGCGCATAATCGTCATTTGACAAGTGGCGGGCGCACCGACAGCTATGAAAGAAGCACCCCAGACAACCATTGAAGAAGCCCCCAGAGAGTCGTCAGGATAACAGCGCAGAGTAATACGACTCCCTTCGGTGTCCCTGCTTTCTGGCGCCAGCTAGCTGCCGACGCCTCGCTCCAGCCCCTGCCTTCACACGCGCTCGCCGAATGGGGCAGTGCCCCAAATGCCACGTGACCCCAGTCTGTGATGGTCACCCACCACTTCCCACACGATGAAGCTTCGCACTTTCTCAACACGGCCTCGACACCACTGTTGTCACTTGCCAACCTGACAAAATCCCAATGTCTCACGCAAACGAAGACGAGCTTCTCGACTATTCCGACTCTGAGGACGTCGCTGTGACCGCCCCCGCCACCAAGGCCGAGCCTGCCGCGGACAAGCCCGCCGAGGATTCCAAGGGCTCCTACGTTGGAATCCACTCGACGGGTTTCCGCGACTTCTTGCTCAAGCCCGAGCTTCTGCGTGCCATTGTCGACTGCGGTTTTGAGCATCCTTCCGAGGGTTAGTATGATTTTCGCGGCGGAAAGCTCTGCTGACGTTGAGAGGCGACCATGTGTATGACACAAGAAGCATGCTAGTAATTTGTTTCCTTTTTGACACTGAAAGGACATCGCCACGCTTTGAATGATACCGGTAGATGGTTTCCTTTTGGCCAACCGGCCGACCCATGCCGAATATTTGCCGAAATTCCAGTGTCTGGGAATTGGAGCCAGCTTGGCAGATTTTTGCCATTTGTGCACTTGCCATTTGCACTTGCCCCATGAACGCCACTTTGATGCAGTAGGCTAGTAGAAGTGAGGCGTAGGCATTCTTTAGGTCAGGAATCTACGTCGGTGCTCTACAGAACCGCCATCAAAAAAGCTTTCAATAAGCTTGCCAAAGCATCTTGTCTTGCTCGCTGTGGAATCCGTCACTTCATTGCGAGTCAATCTATTAGTCACTCAAACACGTCTGCAAGGCTTTCTGTTCTTTTGCCTTTGCCTCAACTCCCACTAACACAGTTCAGCAGGTCTGTATCCCCCAGTCCATTATGGGCACTGACGTCCTTTGCCAGGCCAAGTCTGGTCTTGGTAAGACCGCCGTTTTTGTTCTTTCAACTCTCCAGCAGATTGACCCCGTTGCTGGTGAGGTTGCTGTAGTCGTGCTCTGCCATACCCGTGAGCTCGCCTACCAGATCAAGAACGAGTACTCTCGTTTCTCCAAGTATCTGCCGGAGGTTCGTACCTCAGTCTTCTACGGTGGTACTCCCATCAAGGACGATGTTGAGATTATCAAGAACAAGGATACATGTCCCCACATTATTGTGGCCACTCCAGGTCGTCTCAACGCGCTTGTCCGCGACAAGTACCTGCGTCTGTCCAACGTCAAGACCTTTGTGATTGATGAGTGTGACAAGGTGCTGGAGGCTGTTGATATGCGCCGTGATGTGCAGGAGATTTTCCGCTCTACGCCTCAGCAGAAGCAGGTTATGATGTTCTCTGCCACCCTTTCACAGGACATTCGCCCCATTTGCAAGAAGTTCATGCAGAACCCGCTTGAGATTTACGTTGACGACGAGACCAAGCTGACTTTGCACGGCTTGCAGCAGTACTACATCAAGATCACTGAGGCTGCCAAGAACAGAAAGCTCAACGAACTTTTGGACGAGCTTGAGTTCAACCAGGTGATTATCTTTGTCAAGAGTTCGCGCCGTGCCAACGAGCTCAACAAGCTACTTATTGAGTGCGGCTTCCCGTCGATTGCTGTGCACTCTGGTATCCCACAGGAGGAGCGTATCGAGCGTTACAAGTCGTTCAAGGATTTCAACAAGCGTATCTGTGTGTCAACTGATGTGTTTGGCCGTGGTATTGATATCGAGCGTATCAACCTTGCCATCAACTATGACATGCCTCCGGAGGCTGACCAGTACCTGCACAGAGTGGGTCGTGCCGGTCGTTTCGGTACCAAGGGTCTGGCCATCTCGTTTGTTTCCACTGATGAGGACCAGGAGGTGCTCAAGAACATCCAGGGCCGTTTTGAGGTGGACATTGCCGAGTTCCCTGAGGGCGGCATTGACCCTTCGTCTTATATGAACAAATAAGTGTATTGTAATGTATTGAATGAGGGCTAGATCCATGGAGGCCTATTGTGGCTGCCGTAATCTCAAGCGTTTCTTTGCCAGTGCCGCTTCCGCTCCTCTCATGCCGCTGCCCCACATGCCCAAGCATCTGAGTCTGCAGGAGCCTCTCGCCGGATGCAGCGAGCCGGAGCGGCAGCCTGCTCCGATTTTTGCCGGGTGCCTGGACCTGGCTGGCTTGATGAGGGAGGCATATACGCAGAAGGGCGAGTGTTTCTACTGAGTAGTTTTTTCAGCAACCTCAGCCTGAGTTGCTGGCCATCTGCCCCACAGATCGCAACCGAGGGCGATGCGAGGCAGCGGGTCTGCAGACCCGACTGAGTGCGGCGTGCGGGGAGAGGTGCAGAGGGCATTGAGGATACGGCAAGAAAGTCGAGAGAGAACTAGACCCAATTGAAACATATCTTTCACTCTCTCAACCATTCCTCTTCACAGTGTGCCCCCTGCCTTTTCTTCTCCCTCTCAGCCCCTCTCCGCCCACTTTCCCCCTCGTTTTCACGCCCTCACCCCCCTGTTTCACCGCCACCACACCAGCCAATAACACGCCCCGTTATTCCCAAGGCTCAAACTTTTTCCTCAACAGGCAACTGCTCGGACAAGTGACACTTTTCCAACGCTACCGCAGACCCTCCCTCATCCCAACCACTTGAAGATGGAAGCCATAATCCGCCAGTCCAAGGGCATGTGCCCGTTCATGCAGAAGGTGTCAGCTGCTGGAGTCAAGCAGCTTGCTGCTCAGAGCCAGCTCAAGACCATGGCTGCGAAATGCCCAGTTATGGCCTCGGCCATGACTAAGAGAGGCTACGCTACCGAGTCGGCCTCTACGGCCTCTGACCCGGCTGTTCCCCCGGCTGTTTCTTCGGCTGCTGCTAAGCCTGCTCAGAAGCACCCCTCTGCTGCTGCTCAGGCTGCTCACCCTCCCAAGGCCGCCGCTGCCGCTGCCGCTGCTCCCTCTGCCTCTGCCTTCAACTACGAGCTCTCGTACTCTTCGGATCTGGCCTCTAAAAAGAAGGATAAGTCGTACCGCTATTTCAACAATATCAATCGACTTGCCCGCCAGTTCCCAAAGGCCCACCGCGAGGTTGAAACCGACAAGGTCACGGTCTGGTGCGCCAACGACTACCTCGGGGTCGGAACCCACCGGGCCGTTCTCAAGTCGATGCACGATACGCTTGACAAGTACGGTGCTGGAGCTGGTGGAACCCGCAATATTGCCGGCCACAACCGCCACGCTCTTGAGCTCGAGGCGGTTGCTGCGAAGCTGCACAAAAAAGAGGCAGCGCTTGTGTTTAGCTCCTGCTTTGTGGCCAACGATGCTACGCTTACACTTCTCGGCAAGCGCATTCCAGGGCTCGTTTACTTCTCGGATGCCAGCAATCACGCAAGTATGATCCAGGGCATTCGCAACTCGCGCGCTAAAAAGGTTGTCTTCAAACACAATGACCTGGCCGATCTTGAGGCCAAGCTCCAACAGTACTCGTACGACACACCCAAGGTCATTGCCTTTGAGTCAGTGTACTCCATGTGCGGCTCCATCGCCCCGATTGAGGCCATCTGTGATTTGGCTGACAAGTATGGTGCCCTCACCTTTTTGGATGAAGTCCATGCCGTTGGCATGTATGGCCCAACCGGTGCAGGTGTTGCTGAGCACCTAGATTTTGAGCGCCATGCCCGCGGTGAAAAGTTCCACTCCGTGCTTGACCGCGTTGACATTATTACTGCCACTCTTGGTAAGGCCTACGGCTGTGTCGGTGGCTACATTGCCGGATCGCACGATTTTGTCGACTGGGTGCGGTCCTACGCTCCTGGGTTTATCTTTACCACCTCACTGCCGCCAGCTGTGATGGCCGGCGCCGCTACTGCCATTGACCTCGTCGCAAACAACAATGAGTTCCGCCGTGCTCAGCAGACCCACACCCGTTACGTCAAAGACCAGATGTTCAAGCATGACATTCCTGTCGTGCCTAACCCGTCTCATATTGTTCCTGTTCTTGTCGGCGATGCCGAGCTTGCCAAGGAAGCCTCCGACATGCTCATGAAGGACCACAAGATCTATGTTCAGGCCATCAATTACCCCACAGTGCCCATCGGCGAGGAGCGTCTGCGTGTGACTCCTACCCCGGGCCACAACCGCGTTCTTTGCGACGAGCTCGTTTCTGCTATGGACAAGACTTTTGATGCCCTTGACCTGCGCAGAGTCTCTGACTGGGCCAAGGTCGGCGGACACTGCGGCGTCGGCACTGACTCGGACATTAAGCCCATTTGGACTGATGAACAGTTGGCTTGGAGCTTGCCCAGGGCTGCTTCTGTCGCTGCCTAAGCTGACATTTTCTTAAGATCCCTTGGCTTCAATGCCGTTTTGTTACTTTTGGTTGTTAAATGCTATACAGGCAGGATTAATAAATGCTCATGAGCACAAATAGGGTCACGTTCAAACCCTCTAAGTACTTTTTCATAAATTAGCTCCTCACAGTCTGTTTTTTGACGTGCTCCGCGGCAGCATCGTCAATCATCCTTATGACTCGCGAAAGCTTTTTCAAAGGAACTCTAGAAAACTCTCGGTGGTTATGTGAGCAGCCTGAGCACTGTATATCGACAACTCCGAATGTCCCTCTAAGCATCTGATGCACCTTCGTCTCCAGCCCACGGGCATCAGTTACTCTCCAAGCATGCCGCACTTTATCATAGCTTTTGCTGCGAACATCCAGTGCCTCCTTTACAAGGTGAATCTCGTGCTTGCACTGTTTTGTCCACTCGGCTATCCGGACTGCCGGCTCCCTAGACGTATAGCCCACTTTGAGAAACACAACACGGCTTTCTGAAGGATATAACCGAGCCATTGCTCGTTTCCACATCGAAGCTGTTTCGATGGCAATGACCTGAATCTTCTCTGTGGATCCAGATACACAGAAATGCATATTAGTCGGCCCTGGGTTGAGTATGTAGGCGTACAGAAAGCCTACCGTGGGGGCTAGCTTGAGCATTGCCATTTGTGAACTCAACTGATTCACAGAATGAGCTTCCAAAGAGGCTGTATTGTGAAATTGAAAGGCCTGGTTTACATGGTATCTACACCTGACTCCAGAACTCACTTGTATCTTGCACCTTTCACCTTTTCTTGTAGTTCCAGTGCATTGTGTCATGTCCAGGTGAAAAAGTCAAAACAATTATGCCAATTTCAAGTTGTTATTTTTTGAAATTCTCACTCCCCGCATAAAACGTAGATTAACCCAAAACGACGTTCTTCGGAACATTTGGTTAAATTTGAAACAATACAGAGAAGATTAGCATGGCCCCTGCATAAGGATGACACGCTTTACAAGAGATTTAACAGTTTTTTTTTGGAAAAAAAGTGCGGTGGATTATTCTTCACTTGTCGAAAAGGCTCTTTGCGATCTCCATGCCTTCATTCCCTTGTATTAAGCCATCTTCTTTTCTTCTTTTCTTCGTACTCTTTCCCGTCGCTCAGCGAGTTCGAGTTCAGCTCAGCGAGTTCGAGTTCAGCTCAGCGCAATATTTCGAATTTCATTTTATGATAAGAGGGGGTGAACAGAAGAGACTACACACATGCTTTGGGAAGGAAAGGCGCAAAAGCGCAAATTCTTTCATCATCTTCCGATATCTCTCCCCAGTGCCCATTATTATGGAACAGTGGCGGGAAGTGAGGTTGAGCGGAATCTAACGGAGTCTGACGTCGTTGATCTTGCTATTGCAGACCGCAAGCTTGGATTGTCTGAATAGACTGTACGGTAGCTATGTGTCGAGGGACTCACTACTTTCCAAGCACCAGGCCGCTTTTCATAGGGGTACTGCGTTGGATCTCGAGCCGCATCAAAGACAGGCTCAGCATATGTCTCGCTCATGTCCCCAAACCTGGACTTTGAAGGCTTGGATCGAGAAGCGTTGTCTTTTCGCCAAATTAAATCAGATATCACCACGATTGCCAATGTGGCAACCCACAAGCAGCTGACAATAAAGATACCGATGACAACCAGCGGTGCTATTATGAAAACACCACTGAGGCCAATAACGCTGAACGCACCCAGAAATACAAGAGAGCCAGCAACCACCGTGGACATAGTGAACTCAACGTAGACCTGAAGAAGATTGTTGCGAAGTGCAGCGAGAACGCTTCGAAGAAAATCAGTGGCAGGATGCGTATCAATCTGCGCTTTGATAAGCGTCGCAATATCAGCGAAAGCAAACACGAGGGAAGCTTTGATGGCCTCCGCTATTGTTGATATAACTTCTAGATGAAATGAAAAGTGAAAAATGATTTCTTCAAGAAACTCAGGGACTGGGTGCTTCTCTACCAACACAGTAATGTAGGCTATGGCAAAGTTGAAAAGCTGCTCTATTGGAACTGCCATGAATGTAAGAAGGGAAGCTGCGTTTATGGTGCGCGTGCAGTATGCAAGAAGAGTATGCAACTGTTAGCTTCATGCAAATGGTTGCACAACAAATGAGTGCTCTTTCGTTGGGTGCAAAAAGATCAAAAACATGCGTGATGTACCTTCTTCAGGTAAACTGTCACCGTCATAGGTTGCTTGCAGGTGTGGGCCGGTAAGCTCGCTAGACTCGCCAAGTTTGAGGTACCAAGCAGAACTTGTATTCACAAACTTGACACTGGAAACGTACGCAAACGTGAGGACTCCTTCCCCACCATTAACAAGCGGATGCGAGCCACTAATGATGTCTCTGAGTCGACAAAAAAGATAGCAGTTTGCAGCACTGCTCGTCAGCGGTGGGTTGTCTGCTGTTTCCAATGGCACAGAGCGAGCACGCTTGGCCGGGGGTTCGTCAGCAATGAAAGGAACGGCTGGTCGGGATTTTGGCAAGATATCTAGTTTGTCTTTTGGTGGTTCTTGATCATCGAATAGCTCCTCAAGCAACGTGTGGAATTTATCATGGACAGTCTGCTCTCCGGAGAAACTTTGCGAAAAATGGCTGAACGAAGATCCTGACCGAAAAATGATATGCCATGGATTCAAATCTGGATCAGACGTGAGAGCAGATGTCTTGTGTGAGGCCACCAAAGCAGGGTTATTGCCGTGGTTTAGGAGAGTGAAGTTGATCAGCAGTACTTCCACGTCTTCCTGTAGCTCTGGAAAGTCCTTAAAGATATCATTTTCCTTCAAGTAGATGCAAGTTTTGAAGGGACCAGTGGATGTTTTGATGTGAACAAATATCTGGCACTGGTCTTTGGAGTTTATGGTCGATGCTTCCAGAGTAGTGCCCAGCACAGCGATTGCGGATCCATTACGGGCCGGGTTGACGAAGTAGTCAGCATCGTGAATGATGGGATACCGGTGGTAGAGCGGGTCAGTTTGGCCATACTCGACATAAGCTGCTGCGTCCAACTGGCCTGCGGGGTTCTTGCCCGTGCCGTAGCCTGGAACTTGTTGTGAGAGGTATTTGAGGAAAGAGGGAGCATAAGCCGGGACAAATAGCCTGCTGAAAGTGCCTGAAACAGAGAGAAGCACAATACTAGTTGATCTGCGCACCCAGAGCTTGTACTGTCCGTCGCGGGGCTGCAGCTTGCACCTCTGCAAAAGCACAATTGAGCCCTGCTGGGCGGCTCTGAGCCAGTCGCGCCATTCCTCATCAAGATCTACGCCTTCCATATTGAGCACAAGCTCCTTGTCGGAGTCTGTTGTGAGCAGCTCGACGATCCAGTTGCAGTACCATTTGTTTCCGTACCAGGAGATTTTGCCCTTTCTGTCGTCTTCGCGGAGGAGCCTAACGATTCCCGCGAAGCGCTCTGTGGGAGCGAAAGAGCCGTCAATGCGAGAGGGCGTGGGCTCGAAGAGAGCCTCGGCACAGTGCCGCCGTAGCTCTACGTCTTTCATGGGGGAGGTTGGCAGGTCGCGGGTTCTGGTGTGGGGCAGTGCCCCAGCAATGCTATTCTGCGCCTGGGCTGCGTGCGCCGTGGAAAACGAAAAAACGCTGCAGGTAGCGTTGACGGCATTGGTAAATAATAGATTGTGCTCTGGAGCCGACAGCCGACAGCTGCCGGGTAAAAACTATGTTCTAGAGCTGACAGCTTGCGCTGCCAGCATACTATATAGAGCCGACAGCGTTAGCTGTCAGCACATGCCAATTAAAGATCAGAGCGGGTGACGGTAGACACATCAAAGGGCTCCTTGCTGAGCAAAACCTTCTGGCCATCAAAAGGCTCGCAGGTATCGCGCTTGTTCTTCTCAGGGCCGGCCTTGACCTCCTGGCCGTTGGCCAGCTTGGTGAGCAGCTCCTTGACGCCCTCGGGCGTCAGATCCTCGTGGTAGTCGTCGTTGACACCAATCATGGGCGCATTGACGCAGGCGCCAAGACACTCGACCTCCGACAGCGTGAAGAGCCCGTCCTTGGTGGTCTGGCCGACCTCAATGCCGAGGTGCGACTTGACAGCCTCCAAAATGCCGTCGGAGCCGCAGAGCATGCATGGTGTGGTGGTGCAAACCTGCAGGTGGAACTTGCCCATGGGGTTGCGGTTGTACATGGTGTAGAAGGTGGCGACCTCGTAGACGCGCATGGGGGGCATTTCGAGGAGCTTGGCGACGTAGTTCATGACGGAGATGGAGGTGAAGCCGAGCTGGCGCTGGCCAAGGTCCAGCAGCGGCATGACAGCCGACTTTTTGTACTGCGAGGGGTACTTTGCAATGACCTCCTTGGCTCTTTCCAGGTTCTTGGCGTCGAATTCAAAGGGAATCGACGGGTTGTTTTCGGGCGTGTTGCGGTGCACTGACAGCGCATGGGACGCTCTAGTGAGCACAGGGGCTCGGCGGCCGGCAGCAACGCTCGTTCTCAGGGCTCTGGACAGCATCGTGGGCGTGTGTGGAGGGGCAGTCGCAGTCGGCGGTTGTGTGGACGGATGAAATTATTGAGTGCACTTGAGTGGGTTTGGCCGGGGCTGTGATGTTGGTTTGCAGCGCCTGTGATTGGGCAGTTTGTCCCAGTGGGTCTTTGGCTCGGGGGAGGGAGGTGGGAGGGGCAGATGGTGAAAAAGGGTGGAACTGAGGTAGGTGGAAACTGGGCTGGGCTAAGCTGGTTCATACTCACGATGGCTGATTGGCTGGCCACTCGCGTTAACAGAGCCGCTGGTTACTGGCAGGAGTTGCGTTTCGCTCGCTCACCAGCTGGCACTGCCCAACTGACGACCCTGAGCGGCCACAGCCAGCACAGCCGCGCTAAGGTTTCTCCAGAGAAGAGGCAGCGCAGGCAGAGAAGTACCAGGCCAGCTTGTGGTGCTGGTCTCCGGGGGTGCTGGCTGGTTCCACTGGAGATCTGCCCGAGATCTCATAGTGCTCAATCTCCGTGTTTGCGGTCTGGCTCTGGATGGCACTGCTTCGCCCTGCTATTACTGACCGCCCCAGCCTTGTAGTTGTGTCCCTTCAGTGACGGTCCTGGGCGCTGCTGTAGTAGGCACAAAGTATCCACAGACAGACCGTTGGACACCGCTATTGGCTGTCACTGATCCTCAACTCTTCTTTTATTTTTTAGCTGGGCATCGGCAGCACCGTTGACAGCCATTTGCTGACTCCCCATCTCTCTCTCACCCTTATCCTTCAAGCCCAGCCCTACTACGACCAGCCTCCCTAGAGTGTCAGCCGTACTAGGTCATTACCCCTGCGACCTCATTGTACGACCTGACACAATTGGACCTCATATTACCTTTATGGAAAAAGACTAACGTGTTCGAGTTTATGGGGTTCTACTCACCCCACTCCTACTCTCCTTATTTATATCCCCCGTGGATACTCTGAATCAGGACCTCCTCCTTGAATTTACTCCATATTAATACATATAGTTTTTATTGCAATTATTACCCAAATCACCGAGCTCACTAGCCTACGTCCCAAACCCACAAAATCCACAGCACAATCCAGCTGGAGAGCTTCTCACCGACCTACCACTCCAACCACTCTACCATGGGTGCCTTGTGCTCTTGCCTGGGCATTGCCGAAAGTGATGCGGTCGACGAACGGTCTCCTCTACTCCCGCAGTACCAGCACAAGGAGCTGGAGCAGGAGGAGCGCGAACGGGCTCTCAGAGCCCTTGTCAACAAGACTGGTGCCTCCTTCATTGACATTGGCGCAGTAGTGTCAGGTGACGAGTCGCACAGCCAGCCAGAGACTGGCAATGCGGTCTCAGCGGCAGACTACAAGCGTCTTTTTGTCGAGACGCAGGCGAAACGGGGTTCCGCCAAGCTCAAGGTTAGCGACCTGCCGCAGGACGTCCAGGCTCTGCTCAAGACGCTGGCTGCTCCGACTGGCGCTGTGGTCAGCGTGCAGCCGCACGCTGATCTCATTGTGAGACTTGACTAACTGGCCTCGCTGGTTGCTATTTATTCCTGTTCCATGTGCAGAACTGCTTTTTATGTGGAGATTCCAGAGCAGCGCTCTGGAAGCGTGCTGTTCCCCGGATGGCTATCTCTCCTCACGTTTATATAATTTATCTCATGCCACTCCTGGCTGCCCTGAATACACTGACGGAGGGCTCCTCCCTTGCGAACCCACCTCTATTTATCCGCCCACGACCACGCCAGTTTTTCCGGCGGCCGGCGGCCGGCGTGGGTGGGGCAGCGCCCCACAAACCAGCTCCCAGCCCCGAAAATTGTCCTTCACGACAACACCTGGACGAACCATGACGAAACGCAAGTCGTCAACAATCGCTAGCTCTGGCGACGGGAAGCGCGCCAAAACCGAGCCCTCGCTCAGCGACAAGGTTGCCCACATTCTGGCCGAGGTGGAGGCACTCCGCGACGAGGAGTCTGGCGAGCTCCGTGCCGAGCAGTTTCTCCAGCTGCCATCCAAAAAGCTCTACCCAGACTACTACACGGAAATCAAGAACCCCATTTCACTTAAGGAGATCGGGGAAAAGGACTACGCCTCATTGGACGAGCTGCTGGAGGACTTTGAGCTGATGCACAGCAACGCGGTGCAGTTCAACGGCGACGAGTCGGAGATTGCCCAGGACGCGCAGGCCATTCTCGAGCACGTGCGCGAGTATGCTATGGAGGACGACTATGTGGCGTTTCTTGCTAAACTCAAGGCCGACGAGCGCAACATTCTGCAGGACCTCATCAACTACAAGGTCAAGGGCCGCAGCCTGTCGGAGCTCTTCATGGACGCCGTCGATCCTGTGCAGTACCCGGAGTACCACAAGGTCATTGAGCATCCGACCAGCTTCAACGAGATTCTGGCTCGTGTCGATGCCGGCGAGGCCCCCACGCTGCAGCGCTTCTCGGACATGGTCGTGTTGCTGTTTGCCAACGCCAAGAGCTTCAATTCGGAGGAGTCCCAGGTGTACCAGGACGCTGAGACGCTCGAGCGCATGTTTTACCAAAAGCTGGAGCGCTTGACGCGACAAAAGTACATTTCCGAGACCACCGAAGGCTACATGAACTGGGCTGAGAAGCAGGTCAAGGGCAACAGCGGCGGCGGCAGCAGCAGCGCCGACCAAGCTGCTGATGGACACAGCGACGCAGCCGATGTCAAGTCAGAAGACACCCCGGCCTCCGCTGCCGAATCTCCGGTCGCCTCGCCGTCAGTGCCCCCCACTGGCGTCTCCACTCCCGGCCAGGACTCGGACATGGATCCGGCCTACGATGACCGGCCACCAGAGCCCGTTGTGCCTGTGAAGCGTGGCCGTGGTCGCCCCAAGGGCTCCTTCAAAAAACATGTTCCGCCTCCCCCACAGGTTGACTCCTACTATGACGCTACAGTGCAGCAGAATCTAATTGGCTCCGCTTCGGCCGCCATTCTCACAGGCTCCCCGCTCTCGCCGGCCATGCCGCAGGGCCCTACCCTAGGCGAGGAGGCCATTGCAGAGCTGCGCCAGAAGTACCCTGGTGAAATCACAACACGTGCTGACCCCACAGATGTGCTCATCACTGACATGACACTCAACTCCATCATCCCTGCGGTCTCCCGTTACCAGCTGCAGAAAAACCCACAGCCGGCTCCCCATGTTCTGGACCCTCTTGAGTATTCTTTCCCGGCGTCAAAGCTTCATGCTATTGAGGCGCACTGCTTCACCCTTCCTCCTTACCACTCGGTGCTGAACCTCACAACGCTCTTGGATGCCTCGCTCAACACCCGCAGCTACCGTCTTACAGTAGTACACAACCAGCGCCAGATAACAGCGCAAACTCTCTCTACCTCGTCTCCATTTGCTGACAATTCCAGACCCATCAAGCTTACCTTTGAGCTTCGCTTGCACCAGGGTATAAATCACATTGAGGTTGTATGCCGGGCGGCCACCGCCAGCAATGCTCGTGGGCTAGGAGCCCGCCACCATCAAAACCAGTCCTTGCCGGACGATGCCACCACGGAGCGCAGGACGCTGTGGATTGTGCTGGGTAAGTGATGCACGAGCCTGCCTGTGGACCGAGCCGCAGCTGGTGAGGTCAGACATTTTTTTGTCCCACCCGCAGCGAGCCATTTTCTGCCGGCAAATTGTTGCTGGTTAACAACGCTTCGTCCTGGAAAGCTGCAGTGAAAACTAGCCCCGAAACAGCTGGTTGCTTGGACTTTAAATGAATGACTCAAGAGAAGCTACCCCTTCTCCATCCCGCCGACATTGAGACCAGAACTTGGCACTGCTACTGTATAATATTAGATTACGGAATTGGACGTTTCGGTGATATGCATGCCCCCACGACCGTGCAAATTTCTCCGCAATTGTGCCGTTGTGGGGGAAGTCCCTTATGGCCGGCGAGGTTGCGGGCAATGTGAATATGTGGATAACCCGTTAGATGACTGCCCTCGCTGATAGGAAAGTAAATTATTGCTGCTGATTCTTCCTAGCTCTAGTGCAAATTTCAATTTCCCACACGTAGATCCTAGTGCTGCTGTCGTTCGAAAAGTCCTCGGAACGCGGCTCGCGAAAGTTCCAGTCAAGATGCGGGTGTCCCCATTAGGTAGTGCGGGACGGTGGTGCATTGTGGGCTCGGATAATCAGGGCTTGGCAATTGCGCTTGGCAACGCCTTTGATTTCGCAACGTGATTTTAAAATACCTACGACCAAGTTCCTAACCAAAAATCCATTTATACATCCCCAGCTTTCAGGGGCCCTTCTGCCCGGCTGCGCTCTTTTTCACGATAATTTCCCGCTTCCTCCAGCTAGATCAGACACAATTATGCAGACGTGTGAGCAGGGGCTCAGACGCAAGCAGGCAAAGCCAAGTTTCACGAAGCAGGGCACTCTATTTGCGAGGCGTCTGCAAATCTTCCCCATTACTGGGCAGATCTTGTTCGCTTGCTGAGCAAGCAACGCCTACCCCACGTCTGGCCGCCTTCCAGCTCCCGGCTACCTAGCGGCCCATTAATCAGCCGGCCAAACGGCACTCGCGGCCCTGCTGTAATAGGACAGGTACGCTGGTGGTACTGTCAAATGGCACTGCCGACCAACTTTGCTCTGGTCGGAGCCGGCTTCCGAGACCTTTCCGAAAGTGCGGGGCATGCGTGGAGGGTACCGGATACGTCGGCAGGTGATAAAGACCGTGTCTGGCTGGCTTTGCTCGTTGAACAAGCTAGGAAACAGAAAAATTACGCCACAAATAGGCCCTTCCATTTGTCTTTGTAGCCCTGGGCCATAGTCATCGCCTGGTCTTGGCGCCGCCAAGAGAAATTCTCCGGTCTGGCGAGTCGTGATGGACAATGCGTGGCCTCGCGCCTGATGATCGTGGGGCACATGAAAAATAGTTACTGTATTGGGAGCCAAAAGACCGCCTTAATAGCCGGCGCGGAAAAAGTTTGGCGGGGTACATGCAGCAATATGTGGCACTCGGCATTTCTGCGGGGGAAAGGGGGCCGGGGAAAATGTCGCTTGACAAGCTTGAACATGATAAGGCCAAACATGAAACCTGGCTGAACGAATGAAAGGAGTTGAGCGATCATGCTGGACAGCTCACCAAAATAAGCTCAATCCCCCCAGAGTATCTTCAGCACGAACGAGGTCAAATCCGAGCAGGAGCTCCTCCCATATCAAGACGCATGCCGCCTTACCCCGGAACAAACTGCTGCACAACCCCGCCCTACCCCGGAACCAACATTCCCGAAAGAGAAGGTGGATGGTGGCGCCAGCAAAACGATTGCCGTCCGTGCCAGCCACATGACACGGGTTAAAGATGTTCCGACACGACTATAAAAAGCCGGCACTTTCACTCTGTTGTCACCTTATCCCATTCTGCCAAAGATGAACCGCATGATTGATACCAGAAAACTTGAGGCCGAGCATGACGAGGACGGTTCCGAGAAAGCTCCCGTTGGTCTTCAGGCTATCTACGACGCTGACGGATCCTACATCCGTCCTTACCTTGGTGAAAGACTTGAGGCCAAATTTGAGGGTGTCGTTATCCCAAAACCCGGCACGCCTGAACGCGCTGCCCTCGAAAAGAAGCTTGTGTGGACCATGGACTTGCTCATCCTCCCTGTCATCTGGGTCATGTATCTGCTGAATTACCTCGACAGAAACAACATTGCTGCAGCCAAGCTGTCGACTATCATGACGGACCTCCACCTCACAGATACTCAGTTTTCGCTGTGTCAGATTATTCTATTTGCTGGTTACATTCCCTTCTCCATCCCATCCAATTACGTGCTTGAAAAGACTCGATTCCCTGGAATGTACATTGCTCTTATCATGTGTATCTGGGGTCTTATGACCTCTGTCATTTGCAAGGTGACCAACTACCGCCAGCTGGCTGGCCTGCGTTTCCTCACGGGTGTCTTTGAGTCTGGTTTTTATGTTGGATGCATCTACGTTCTCTCTTCTTGGTACACTAAAAAGGAAATTGCCAGACGAACTGCCATCTATGTGTCTGGTTCGTGGGTTTCTGGTGCTGTTTCCGGCTTGATTGCTTACGGTGTGCAGGACCATCTTAGCGGTGTGCGTGGCTTTGCTGCTTGGCAATGGCTTTTTATTATCGAAGGTGTTCTCACCATTTTCTGGGCCTTTGTTACTGCCATCGTTCTGCCTTCCAAGCCAGAAAATTCTTGGCAGCTTTCAAAGGAGCTTAGACTTCTTGCTATTGTGAGACTGACGGAGGACGTGGGTCAGCGTGATGATGATGGTGATTCAGACGACGCTCACAACGCCACTAAGCACTGGTACACTCCTATCTGGCTTGCTGTCATTGATGTTAAGACCTGGCTTTTCTTTGGCCTCTCATTTATGATCGCCTGTGCTGCTTCCGTGTCCACAGTTTTCCCCACCATTGTCAAGTCTCTTGGCTACTCCACAACCAAGACTTATGTCTGGACCATGTTCCCGTGGTTGGTTGTTGCCGTCACGTCTCTCGTCAACTCCTATGCTGCAGATTACTATCTTGCTAAGGGCTACAATGTTCGCTGGGCTTTCTCACTCTGGGGCCCAGTCCTGTCGCTGGTGGGTTACATCATGTGTATTGCAACCACCAAGACTGGACCTCGATATGCCGGTATGTTCTTGATTTTGCAGATCTACAACTGTTGGTCGCTCAACTACGCCTGGACCGCAACTGCTTTGCCGAGACCTCCAGCCAAGCGTGCTCAGGCCATTGCCATTATCAACATTGGTGGTAACATTGCCAACATTTTCATGCCATTCATTTTCAATGCCAAGTCCGCTAGTCCTCATTTTTACGTTGGATTTGGACTTTGTATTGCATACCTTATTTGCTCCTTCGTTTTCTTGGCTGGCATTGTCATTGTGCTCAAGGCCTGCAACAAGAAGCTAGATATGGGCTACAAGGTGGATGGAATGGATCCAGAGACTGGGTTCAGATTTGTGTATTAAGCGACACCTGTATATTTAAGCATTTATTTTTATTGAAGCGTTTCAAATCCAATTATTCCGCTCCCATCCTGCCCCTGACTAGCTTTAAGCTCGCTTGGTCCACCGCCTGAGGCCACTAATTCTGGGCCCTGGCAGGACCCGGTACAGAGCGACGGAATATTTTGGATCGGGCGGTCGCTTTTCACCGATTGTGGGAGTCCAGGTATGACAGCCTCTCTTTCGTTGGGTAATTTTCCGCTCTATAGCCGTTTGCCGCTGGTTCTCCGCACTTTGATTTTTTTAAAAGTGCAGCAAGTGTGGGGGTTGGGTTCATCCCGCGGAGAAACCCCACCTTGGCCTACGTCACTTATCCGGAATGTACGCCGCCATTTTCCACACCAGCATATGCAAAATTGAGGCAGGCATGATTGATATTACAAAGTTGCCTCGCACGAGCTGCACTTCTCTCCATACAATACCAGCTCATAAAAACGGCCCTTGAGAAAGGCACTGTACTATGGCATGGTATCGTATCTCCGAGACTACGTCTCCCTAAGTTATTCCGAAAAAAGTCTTGGGGCGTTGCCCCAGAAGAATGCGCGGCTGTGATCATGACACCAACTAAGCCAAAAAATATTTTGGACCTTTGAAATTTCAGGCACAATTTTTCGAAGGCTAGCGCAGTTCATTATGGCGAGCGAGGAAACGGCTCTGACAACGGCATCGGTAAAAAGAACCCAGAACAAGGGCAACTGGAACAGAAATCCCAACTCTGCTGCCAAGCGCGCCCGCACACATACTGGAGAGACCGCCACGCGCCAGCCGCGTGAGCGTGCAGATGGAGAGTCTGCCGAGCCCAGAAGACCTAAAAAGAAGGCTGCAGTGCTCCTCGGATACTGTGGTACTGGATACCATGGAATGCAGATTAATTATCCCCACAAAACCATTGAAGGAGATCTTTTTGAAGCCCTCGTCAAAGCCGGGGCTATTTCAAAAGACAACTCAGATGATCCAAAAAAGTCTTCTTTCGTGAGAGCTGCACGTACTGATAAAGGCGTGCACGCTGCAGGCAACGTTGTTTCGGCGAAACTCATTATTGAGGACGAAGATGTAGTTGAGAAGATCAACTCACATCTTCCAGAGCAGATTCGCGTTTGGGGAATTTCTCGCACTAACAAGGCTTTTGAGTGTCGGAAAATGGCCTCATCGAGAATGTACGAGTATCTCATGCCGTCCTACTGCTTCCTCCCTCCCAAGCCAAGCTCGATTCTAGCTAAAGCCATTGAATCCGCTGCTCAGGAAGTCGGTCAAAGCTTACCTGAGGACGCTGAGGGAGAAGCATTTTGGAAAAGCCTGATATCCGAAGTCGAAGAGGAGGCTCGAAAACTTGAGGCAGACGGGCAACTTGTTGAGGGTGAGAGCGTTGTGTACGGTGAGTCTGCGTACCCTTCAGAGGACGAGAAGAAGGCCGCCGCTGAAGTCGAGGATGAGAAGGTTCATGACACCCCACTCCAAGCCGCCACAAAGCGCATTGAAAACAAGCATCGCCGAGCATTCCGTATCTCTGAGCAACGTTTGGCGTCCATTCGAGCTGCTTTCAAGAAATACGAGGGCTCTCACAATTTTCATAATTTCACTGTCGGTCGTGAATTCAAAGAGGCAACTTGCCAGCGCTATATGAAATCGCTGCAAGTTGAGGACCCCAAAATTATTAACGATACTGAATGGCTTTCTATCAAGATCCACGGCCAGTCTTTCATGCTGCACCAGATTCGCAAAATGGTTGCCATGGTGGCCCTGTTAGTGCGCTCTCGTACCCCGCTTGAGCGCATTGATGAGGCCTTCAAGCCGACCAAGATCAACGTTCCCAAGGCCCCAGCTTTAGGTCTGCTACTTGAGTGCCCTGTTTATGAGCAGTACAATGCTCGGCTCAACGCGTTTGGATACGATAAGATCAGCTTCAAGAAGTACAAGCCAGAAATTGAAGCCTTCAAGCACAAATTCATTTACGACAAGATTTTTGGCGACGAAAACAAAGAGAATGTGTTTCACGGTTTCTTTTCCTTCATTGACAGCTACAATGGAGATGATATTTTCAGCTATCTGACTCTCAATCCTCATTCCGCTCCAGCCGGTGACAAGGCTGTGGTCAAGGATATTGACGGGGATGAGGACGAGCTTGAAGGAGATATTGAGGGCTAGAATTATGAGTCTGTTCGTGAGTTGATAGAAAATGAATAGTAATTATTGTTGCAGAGTTACAACTTTCATAATGCAAATCATCGCTTTGGAATCAGTGATAGGAATCGAATTTCAGTTTACCAATGAGCTTAAGGGCTAAACCATCGCTTAGCAAAGTTAAAGCGGTCGGGAATGCAAGAAGCTGAAGTTGTAGAGGCAGAGAGGCCGGGAAAAGTAAGTCAAGAAATGAAATCACTCACAACTAATGTGAGCAAGGTCCTCAAATACAACAAACCTGATGTTACCAGTTTCAATCGTCATCCTCATCATCATCTGACCAACCGTAGTGGTATTCGCTGGCCACTTCGCTTAGTCGCTCTTTGAGATCTTCCCGGTCGTCTTGTCTATAATACCGGCTGACGATGGAAGTCATATCTGTGAACGCTTTATATGGTGCATTGGAGACTTGAAAACACGTCAGTAGTTCTTGCTTGCTATCAGCGAAGGAAGCTGAGAAAGGTTGGTTGTACTCGAAACGCTTCATGTTTTGCTCCGGAACGCCCATATTAGCTCCAGGTTGCTCAAACAGATCTTGCCAAACGTCTATGGGGGGTTTAAAGTCCAACATGTCCTGTATAGACATATCTTGTAGAGAGTTGCTTTGCAAGCCCAGAAAGTTGGATTCCTGTTTCTCGACAGGAGGCCGCAAAACACCAGCTTGCGAAAAGATATGTGTAGGGTTAGTGAACATTTGAAACTCAAAGGTACTTTCTGAAGATCCCTGTACCAGAGAAGCAAAGCCCTGTGCGATATTTTTGGAGGGCAATGCAAGGGTGTTAACAACGTCAGAGAGGCTGTAGCGGTCTTTGCGTAAGCCAGGTAGAAATAGGAATGATTCATAGAGCGCCATATAGTATTCTGTCAAGCTGTCGAGCTTGTCGGACCCTTGTTGCTGAGGGGGAATGCAAGGTATGACAAGATCACAAGCTTCCTGAAGGTCTGCTAAAGCTTTTGCACGCGAAATAACAGCTCTATATGTCTGTGCCGCGCCGTTTCCTAGGCCCCAAGCAACAACCGTGGCCTTTGGTAGCATGTCACGCAGTTCCAATGCCAAGTTGCCAGTGAAACCTGCCCATCCTGAGTCAAGCTCAGAGGTGAGATTCAAGCCCTCAAGCAAATCGCACTTTTCTATGATTCGACGAAGGCTATCTTCAAGATAGTCGCCATCGCCATTGAATTCTCTCCACTGCTCTGCACCTTGCTCATAGTCTAGAAACTCAGCAGTTGATCCTCGCTGCCTTGTTTTCGGATAATCTGAGTATTCCCAGTCATTGAGCTCTTTTACTGATGCTGGGTGAATGTTGGAGTCAAACCAGCTATTCTGACTCTTCTCCTCGGACTTGACTTTACTAACGTTTCCGTCCCAGACAGGGTCTGATTGCACAGACTGGTCCGCTTCAAACTCGACAGGAGGGTCATATTGAGGGTTCACGACCTTTCCAAAGCCTCCTCGCAGGTCCCACAACACTAATCGCGGGGTGAGAGTTGGAACAGAGTGGTTTACCCGGGAGATTCCGGTGGAAAAGTAGGGTGCTGGAGTAACAACTGAAGAAGCCAGCTCGTCTGGAGAGTAAACAAAGAGGGATTCAAGTGATTTATAAAACTGACTATTGAGCTGGTTGGCCGTAGCCCCGAGACTGAGATTGATGATTTCGTGCATCCCACCTTGGCACTTGAAGAATTCAAAGTGCTTAAGTGCGCTTATCAGCATAAAAATCCTGCCACAGCCGTACACGGCTGTGTTTTTCACTTTAACACGTAAACGAGGAGCCATCTGCAAGAGATACTACTAGTCAGACGCATTGAAGCTGCCTATAGACCTACAAGCACCAAAGCTCTAGTTACTAGGAACATGAAAGGAGTTGTAGTGACTCTATTTCTGATGCTATTGGGCCTGGCCCTTGCCGCACGTGACTACTATCAGGTCCTGGGCATCCCGAAAGACGCTACTGAGAAGGAGATCAAGCGGGCGTATCGACAGCTCTCGCGCAAATACCACCCAGATAAGAACCCTGATACGGAGGACAAGTTTGTGGAGGTTGCCAATGCATACGAGGTTTTGTCGGATACGGAAAAGCGGGCTATTTACGACCGATACGGCGAGGATGGTCTCAAGAATGGCGGCGGCGGTGGTGGCTCTGGCCACCACGGATACCAGCATGCCCAGGACATGTTCAACCAGTTTTTCCAGGGCGGATTTGGCGGATTCCGCCAGGGCAGACCACGTGGAGGTAACATTGACACGTTTGTTGATGTGGATCTCCTTGACATGTTCAATGGCAAGGATGTGGAGATCACAATCAACTTGCAGGGCATTTGTGACGAGTGCGATGGTTCTGGCAGTGAAGACGGTGCTGTGGAGAACTGTCCTCAGTGTGGTGGTTCTGGAATGATCAAGGTTCGTCAGCAGTTCGGCCCCAACATGGTGCAAGAGTACACCACAAAGTGCAATCAATGCGGTGGCCAGGGCAAGATCATCCGCCATGTCTGCAAGTCGTGTAAGGGAAGCAAGATTATGCGTGAGGACAGACGCTACATGCTGAGTATCAAACCAGGATCCCCGTCCGTAGACCGGCACACATTTGAGGGCGAAGCGGACCAGCATCCAGATCTCGACGCCGGAGACTTGTTTGTCAATGTTGTCGAGTCCATACATGGCAACTTTGGCTACAAGCGCCATGGCAACAACCTTTTTAGAACCGAGGTTCTGACCATGGACGAAGCATTGCATGGCGGCTGGTCATATGACATTCTTTGGCTTGACCAACAGACCAAGATCACACTGTCCCGCAAGACTGGTAAGAGCGTCACAGACGGACTCATCGAGGTCGTCAAGGGCAAGGGTATGCCTTTGGTTGACAATCCGTCTCGCCACGGTGACTTGTATGTGCAATACAAGGTCATTATTCCGGGTGGAAGCAAGCGCGCCAAGAAGCAGAGCAAGAGCGAGCTATAGAGTCCTTGATCTGTATGGGTTGTGCCACAGGTAGTTCTTCTAGCATGGATTGATTAGACAGCTACAAACTTAGAGCCAGTCCACCCCTATTTAAACGTCGATATTGTAATTTTATTGATCCAAAATATAACACCGATTACCAAGCAAGCACACTTTCGGCAGCACTCTTGCCGCACTCCAGGTCCGCGCACAGCTTCTCAAGCTTATTGGAAGCTGGGTCACAAGAAGCGGCCGCCAGGGTCGCTGGGTTGATCTCATGGCCAGCCTTCTTCTCTTCTTCAACATGAGCAAGAACCATGTCCCTGGCAATTCGCTGGTAAAAGAGAACACCGTTCTCTTTGGTAGGATGCAGCACGCCCGTCGAGTAAATGCCAGTGTTGAGATTCTTCTGGGTGGCTTCGCATAAGTCGAAATCCTCCTTCTCAACCTCCTGCAAAAAGTCAACAAACTCATTACAGTCAGCGTCCGACAGACCCTTTTTGCGGTAAATATCGTACTGCAAAATGGTTCTGTTCACAGAGATAGGCAAGACACGGATCGTGTACCAGCACGGAGAGTAGCAGTTGATGCCATTTGTAGGGAATGTGTAGACCCAGAGACCATCAAACTCGCCTCCGACATTCTTTTTAGCCTCGGGAGCGGCAGGGGCGGCCGTCTTGCCGCCGAACCAGCCCTTCTTCTCCTCAACAACGGGCTTGGGGGCATCAGGCTTAACAATCTGAGCCTGATGTCTGCACCAGCGCGTGTTTTCGTTCACCTTGTATGTGGGCATTTTGAAAGCTTTGGAAAGACCAGGGTGCGCGGTTGGGCAGTGGTAGCACTCCTGGTAGCCGTCCATGAGGGTCTTCCAGTTGAACTGTCCATCCAGCTCGTACGACATATGATAGTCGTAGTCCGAGAAGTCAAATTCCTCAAACTCCTTTTCAAGGCCTGCGTAAAACTCCTCGAATGGCATGGGACCATCCTTGGAAGCATCAAAGTTGATAAAAATAAGACCCTGCTTGGTGACATGGGTGTGGATCTTGTAGAGACCGTTAACAGACTTATCAAATCCCTCAATGCCGTCAAATTGAGGGGCCTTAGTAAGAGCACCGTCTGTGTTGTAGGACCACCCGTGGTATCTGCATCCAAGCACTGTGGAGGAACCAGAGTCCTTCTGCACTACGGGATAAGCTCTGTGTCTGCAGATGTTATGGAAAGCGTTGATCTCGCCGTTCTTATTCTTGATAAGGAAAAAGGAAAGACCTGCCACATTGTACAAAAAGTAATCGCCGGCCTTCTTGAAGCGTGACTCGTGCGCCGTGTAAAGCCACGACTTGTAAAAAATGCTTCTCATCTCAAGGTCATAGATCTTTGGAGAAGTCCACCACGAAGACGGGAGCGTGTGGGTGGTGACAGCATTGGAGGAGGCAGTGGATGGTTCAGACATGGAAATCAATGTGAAAGTACTGAGTCATCCAGATGCCTGGAGTTTATTCTTATATACTTTTAGGTCCGCAGAGCCAATGGTCAAAGCTTATCGGGGGTCGGGCATATTTTTGCCTAAACAGGCAAGGTTCTCAGGCACGGTGTGGGCTTAGGACTGATAGATTGGGCAGCAGGTGACAGCGGTAATTTGGTGCTTGGGATGAGCTCTCGGCGGGGTCAAAGCGGACCACAGCAATGCATCCCTATTGGCTTTGGACCTACTCGCTCTGGACCCATTCGCTCTGGACCCGTTTATTGTTGTAACCCTAAGCGCCAGTGCTGGGGCAGCGCCCCAGCCTTGAACCTGCGAAGAAACAGCTCGGCTGGACCAACCAACCACAACAGGCATTCTCCTCCGTTCGTAGGAAAATGCTATCAGAGGACACCTATTAGCCAACAAGCAACTTCGCCGCTTATCCTGAGCACACGAGTCTGCCTGATCGGGCAAAAAAGCGGGGAGGTTTTAGCGCGCCCAAAAAGGAGACAATGCGTGGAGGAGCCAAGCGTAGTGGGCAACAGCCGAGCACCAGAGCGGTCAGATAAAGGGTTTTTCGGGCCAGTGAGATCAGGAAACCAAATAACATTGGCTCTCAAGCGTTTTCTACATATCGATTGTTGAGTAAAGCCAGCTGGAGCCCGAGATCGGGAGAGAGCTTCTGCGCGCTTTGATTCCTGTTGCTGCCAGCTTATCAGCGGGCAAGCTAGTAGTCACATCCCCAAATGCCGGGCATGTAGCCAAACGGGACATTGGATCCTTTGCGCTCTGGGGCAGCATCAGTCATGAGGACACTCTTCCCATTTTTCTCCTATTAGGCCTATTTCAGCGCAGCTCGCCAAACAGTGTAGGCGCCTGGCAGAGCGGCTGTCGCACCCAAAAAGCCCACAAGCAGGGAGCTCAAGCAGCCCTGCTCGAGAGACCAGTGGATCGTGAGTGGTGCATAGCACAGATTGGCCACCAGCGAGCGGCTCCAGGCACCACGCTTGGCAACACCGAGCTCTCGTTCGCGGTACAGGCGCACAAAGTCGGCCTGGACGTGGATCGCCCACATGTAGCACGAGTAAATCCACAGCTTGGTCTCGGCCCGCTTTGAAAGCGGCACAATCGAGTGGCTTGACAGATAGGCCAGATTTTCCAGCGGCTGGTATACGAGGTTTACGAGCACCTGCACGTAGGCCACCCACCGCAACACGGCGTCTTTGGGTGGGTTTTGTGCAGTGTCAGCAGCCCAAATCAACATGTCAATCATGCCCCACAGACGATTGAAAATACGAACGTCTGATACGAGCCCCGACAGGTTGAGAAGAGACTTGGACAGCTGGCTCGCGTTTTTGAGCAGAGCCACGAGCTCGCCCAAAAACTGCGCCGAGTAGCCGACCGACGCCAGCGTCACATCCACCGAGTTGGTATTGAGGAGCGCTGCAGAGCGCTCCAGCCGTCCACTTTTCGTAAGCTGCGCCGCAAGAACGTGCAGGTACGTCAGATGCTTCATCTGCTTCTTCTTTTCGTCGTCGCTCATGGTTTTTAAGTCTATTCTACAGCTACTGTAGAGTCTGGGCGGGGGTGCTGTGGGGTATTTATACGGCTGATGGGTTCGGCTAAAAACGAGATACCTCGGGATCTGCTCGGTCCAGCGTGCAAGTGCGCAGGTGGGCACAATGCTTGAAACAAGAGGAGAGTCGGCCGTGCGGGAGAAGTAGGCTGGCCCTTTTATAAGGCCCCATCTCGCACTTTCACATGCTCCTTGTTGCTGCACCGGTGCCGCCTGACTACTACATTTAGCAGGTGCATCCACCCCTGGGGCAGTGCCCCCCCCCCTTCCCTCCCCAGATCTTGTTGGCCTGGGATATGGCGGACAAGCGGGAATTGGAGCAGGCCGTACGCATGGCTCCGTCGGACGAGCGGCTCTCGAGAACAAAGATCTCAGACTACAATCAAATACCTCCCTTTGAATTGAATACAAACAATAAATAAATCACAGACTAGTCGCACAATCTTGGTACGACTCCTTGAACCAAGGGTGGTCCAGCGCTTCCTTAGCAGTGATGCGCTGCGCCGGATCACACACAAAAATTTTTGACAACAGATCCAAGTAGAGATCCCAAAAACGCGTCTTGTTCTTGGCCTTGGAAAATCCTGGCACGCTCGAAACAATCTTGCTCAGCGGCTTCATGGAAGTGACATAGCTGTCGGACGATGCGCCCTTGCCAGAGGCTTTCGTAGAGCCAGCCTTTTTGGACTGCGGAAAGTCAATCTTCACCTTGGCCCGGTCCACCAGCTGAGCACCAGTGGTGTTTTGCAGAGCGCGGAACAGCAACATGCGGTCAATTGGGCGTTCGAAAATCTTTTCAATCAACGCCAGGTGTTCCAAATTATCGTGCGTCTGAAACAAAGCGTCACCGGTCCACAGCTCCACTAGAATGCAGCCAATAGACCAAATGTCGCACGGGAAGGACCAGCCAATTCCCAAAATGATCTCTGGCGCGCGGTAGTGCCGCGTCGAAACGACACTGGAGTGGTATTCATCGGCAAATACGGCCGAGCCAAAGTCCACTAGATTCACTGTCGTATCTGCCAGCAGTTTACGATTGGTGGCGGCCTTGTTGCCACGGCGAGACGAGCGATACGCCACTTCGTGGTAATCGTGGCTCTTGAGCAAAATGTTTTCGGGTTTGAGATCCGTGTGAATCAGGTTGAGATCATGAAGAAACGAAACAGACATGAACAGCTGGTGTGCGATCTGCTGCACATGCGAGATTGGGAAACCAATAAAGTTGTTCATCTTTAGAAAATCAAAGATGGAAATGTCGAGAAGCTCAGTTGCCAAGCAAATGTGGTTCTTCCAGTCAAAGGCTTCGCGCAGGCGGACACACGCGTACTTGTTATCGCGGTCGTACTTGAGCAAGGCAGTCAGCACTCTGAGTTCTATCTTAGACGCCTCGCGGTACTTGGCCACAGACTTGATGACCTTGACAGCATAGTACTTTTTCGTCACCAAGTCCTGGGCCTTAACGACACGTCCAAAAGTGCCCTGGCCGAGCAGTTTCTCGACTCGGTACCTTCCGCCAGCAAACACCTGGTTGTCCTTGATAACGTAATGCCCGTCGGGTTCGTCAATGACGCCCGAAGTGTGCGGGTCATTGATGATGGGGATGTGAACGTCGCCGGGTTTTGAGATGGGCTTACGTGGAGGGATGTAGCATTTTTGCGCCAAGTTGGAAGAAAAGCGGCGAGCCTTCTTTTTGGCTCCATCCACGCTCGACTGCGATGATAAGGAAGACGCAGTTGAAGAAGACGACGGCTTGGTACGCTTACGAGGTGTCGTTGGGGGCACTACCTGAGCCTGCTCCCGCTGTAAAACGTAGCTGTTTGCCTGGTCCTCATCGTCGCTGGAAATGACAATATACTCGGGAGACGTATGAGGAAAGTCAAATGTCCACTTGTCGCGAGGCGTCGAAGTAGAAGCTGCAGAGGAGTCTTCGGTGAGGGGTGCTGTGGCGATATCCAAGTTCTGGAAGGAGGATTCGTAATGCGGCTGGGCGTAGACGCCAACAGCCGGTCGAGCAGTCGCCAGGTTGATCATGGTGCTTTGAGAAAGGATCTCTTCAGATAATAGCAGCTCAGAAAAGAAAAGCTTTGTGTTTACCTGTCTAAGAGGTCAGAAAGCTGGACAAAAGCTAGGACCAATGGCAAGCCCTGCGACAACCCTGGGCAGTTCGGAAACAGTGCAACCGAGCGGAACAGCGATTAGCAGAGCAGGGAGCAGCAAGCTATGCAAAAAGAGACGTGGCTGGGGTAACTCGACGCTCAGATAAGCTGGCGAAACAGCTTGCAAGAGCGGAATTGGGGGGCAGAGCACTCGGAGGTATTGAGGACTCGATTTGGGCTCAAAGGGATCCTAAAAAAAGGACGAGACGCTGAAGAGGGCAGCAGAGTGTCTCTAGACAAGCTTTCTGGCGCGTGAGAAAGCTTTGAATGCACAAAAAGAAGGCGAAAAGGGGCCAACTTTGAGAGAGGTGGATAAGGCGACAGGATCCACAGGAACGGGCTGATAAAGGCCGGAAACAGGCCAATAAAAAGCTATGTTTGCGGCTTGCGCGGAAAATACAGCTCTCAAGCGGGTTTTTGCGGTGTTGATGGCAGGAGAAATGCCGGTTTGAGCGGGCTCAAGAGGCCTCTGATTGCTGCGTGGGTGTTTGGCTTGGGGCAGTGCAGCACGTTGCTCCCAGGGCCGGCTTGTGGGCTGGCTGGCTCCCACAAAGGGGACAGGGAGGGGGGTGCGCGCGGCTGTGCTAGTGGGTTGGGGGAGCCGGGAGCGAGGACGCAACCTGTGGGGAGACGGGGAACGAGGCAGGAGGTGGGGGTTGAGCGGAGGGCTGAGCGGAGGGAGAACTAACGGGGTGAAAGTCAGGTCAGGTAGCCATACTAGAAGCACAGTGGCGAACATTCTGCTGTCCAGATAAGCCGCCACGGCCCGAACAGCTGCCGTACTGCCGCACAGCTTCGGCCCCGCTGCTGCCACACGCAGGGCTCCTATCACGAAACAAGGGGGCTCAAGCTAGGCCGGAGGCAGCAGCGCCAAGGCGTCACAGCCGCACATCACTGAGAGTCTTCAGGGGCAATGCCCCAGCCCGCTGCCCCCCAGGCTGGTGTTGGAGCTGTGGAACGGCCATTGCGCGCCGCAATTTTACCGGCCAGTAGGCAATCGTTCTCGACCCCAAATATTCCGCGCCGCCCACTGCTGAGGTCCCCTACGCAAGGCGGCTGATACCCGTCTCACATCCCACGTGTGTCAAACTTGTTGTGTCCGAGGCAGGCAGAAAATTCAATCCTCCCCAAACCCTAGCCCAACGGCTCTCGGTGCGCGCCGCCACCAGCCGGGTCGCTCCTGGGGCACTGCCCCAGGACAAGGCGGTCAGCGGGCAGCGGGCAGCGGGCAGCGAGCAAACGGGTGGATCGTGGTATGCTTGGATAGGTTGGTTAGGACTCCATCCTTGGATCCCGCGGTACTCTCGCTCCACGCTTGTTGCCTGGATCATGGGGCGTTGCCCCAATACTGACAACCAAGGGGTCGTAGCAGGGGCTCGATAGGCACGGATTAAAATTGATTCCCCTGGTGATAAACCATTCCGGTATATCCACCCGTCTTATATTTTTCATACTGCTCTAGTCCGGTTGCTCTGATATTTGAATGCTGGTGTAGCCAACCCCGGCAAGCTGCTGAAGGAACTTGCTTCATGTACACGGAGGAAAGGCGGCGCTCAATACCCAGAAATCAGGCCATGGACTGTCAACTGCTCTGTGATTTGTATTATACAGGGTTTCTACAGATGTGTTTCCTGATCCAGATTCCAGGGCTATGGTCTATCGATAGATTGGTGATCGCTGTATTAGGAATAAGAAGCTAGTAAGAGGCTAATGAGAGGCTATAAAGAGGCTATTGAAAGGCTATTGAGAGGCTATTGAGAGGCTATGTCTTGGGGCAGAATCGGAGTCCACTGGAACTAGAGTTGGCTTCTGGGAGCTGAGAAGCTTTGCCTGAAACAGCTCCCGAGAGGCATGCCTGAGAGTTTCAGGTTTGATTTTTGGGTCAGCGGAGACTGAGGTGGGGCACAGGCAGGCTAGTATAGCGGGCACCAGCGGGCAGCATCGGACACCAGCGGAGCTGTGGATTCTGGCCGAGCGGTGTGATCAATTGCATAGCGTAAGGAATCACGCAATCTCCCTTCCAAAAAGAAATATCCGATATCCACCGAAATTCGGAGCTGGTATGTGCTCGCTCTATGGGCTGCTCTATTGGCTGCCCTGGGACATGAATTGAGGCTATAGGGGTGTGATCGCCAATCAGGCCAGAAAAGGCAACATAGAAAGAAATCGGCTTGATAGGTAGTATAAAACTAGACTAGCAGACTCTTATAAATATGACACTGTGCACGCCGCTATCCGATGCCCTCACCCAAGCCCCCGTACAACCCCCCACCCCGCTCTTCACGGGGGCAGTGCCCCAGCAGTGCACACGGCTGACTCCCAACCACCCCCACTCAAGAAACTCGAGAGGCCTGGAATTTTTTTCCCTTGCCAACACACTTGCGGAAAGAAGGTCATTCTTCATTCTGTAAATAAAAGTAGCCCAGCAGAGGATCGTATTGCAGTTGTCCGCAACCGCATCTTGCTCCTTTTGTCTTTTGGGTTTACACACACGGAGCACCGTCCGTCTTTAGTCTGGATCGGCTCCCCCCCTTTTTGAAAGAAAACGGGTGAAAAAAAAGGATTGAAAAAAACCAGCACCATGTCGGTGAGTTTTGGAACGATAAACAGCGACGAGCAGAGCGCGGCTCAGGCCTCGGCTGGACAGGCTGCGCCCACTGGCGCTGCCCTGTCGGGTGGCGCCGTGCCGCCCCAAGCCGTGAAGCAGAAGGGCCAGGCCGGCGTGCGATTCGGCGACGTTGAGGACGCCTCTGCGTCCGCGTCTGCGTCCGCGTCTGCGTCCCCCGCACCTCCGGCTGCTGCAGACGCAGCAGCCCAGCAGGGTGCTGCAAGCACGCCTGCCAAGAAACAGACGCCACGTCAGTTTGACCGCAGCGGCGCGCCCCCTGCCAACAACCGCTTCAACTCCCCTAATCACGGCTACCGCAAAAACAACAACCATCACCAGCCGCACCACCAGCAACCGCACCACCAGCAGCAGCACTTTCAGGGCCAGGGCCAGTACTCGTCGGCGCCCTACGGCTACCAGCCCAGCGCCCCTTACTACGCCGGCCAGTACGCGCCCTTCATCGCGGCCCCCAACGGCATGTATGGCTATCCCATGACGTCCTATGGCGGCGTTCCGCCGCTGGCCACCTCACCGCTGCCGCCTAATCTGTCACTGCAAAAGAGCGGTGCCGCCACCCCGGGCTCCCCGGCCGGTTCTCCAGGCTCTCAGTCCGCCAAGCCGGCCTACCACAGCAGCCGCATCAACCTGGTTGACCCACGCACAAAGCAGGCTGTCGAGCTGCCCAAACATCTGGTGGGCTCTCCCAGTGCCCTGCCCCCGGCCGGTTTGGCTGCCGCATCGCCTGCTGGCTCGCCTGCCGCTGCTGTAGCTGCAGCTGCAGCTGCAGCTGCCCCTGTCTCCCCAGCGCCAGCGCGCGCTAGCCCGGCCCCAGTTGCCGCTGCCGCCTCCGCTGACGACGCTGCCAAGAAGCAGAAGCAGAACCAGTTCAAGGAGCAAATGGCCCTGTTTGCCAAAAAGGCCGCAGAGGACAAGAAGCGCGCCGAGGCCGTCAAGAACGAGGCTGCTGAGAAGGCTGAGCGTGAGGCTAAGGAAAAGGCTGAGCAGGAGGCCAAGGAAAAGGCCGAGCAAGAAGCCAAGGAGAAGGCCGAGCAGGAGGCCAAGGAGAAGGCCGAAAGAGAGGCCCGCGAGGCCAAGGAAAAGGCTGAGCAGGAGGCTCGCGAAAAGGCCGACTTTGAGGCAAAGCAAAAGGCTGAGCAGGATGCTCGCGACAAGGCGGCTCTCCTTGCAAAGGAAACCACCGAGCCTGACTCCCGCGAGCCGTCACAAGAACCCGAGGACGAGGCCCAGGCCGAGGAGGCTGAAGAGGCCGAGTCTGAGAAGGAAGACACCTCTCTCAACGGCACCCGCTGTCTCGAGGCTGCCAGACGTCTATCGGTCGAAGAGCTGGCCTCCATCAGCTATCCCTCGGGCATCAAGCCCGTGGCCATCCGCTCCACCCACCCCGGTCGCTTCGTCTATGACCTCGACTTTTTGGAGCAGTTTGCCAACGTGGTTGACTTTGCGCCACACGAAAACTGGGCCGCCAAAAAGGACCAGCTCGTTAATGACATTGGCAACAAGGCCTCGCACGGCACTCACAAGTTCTCCAAGTCGTCATCGACCCGCCAACCCCAGATGGGCATGTTTGGTTCTGGCAACGGCGGCTTCCAGCGCTCGGGCACCTACTCCCGCCAGGGCCAGGGCCCTCTGTCGCGTGTCGGTTCGCAATCCAACCTCAACAGCCTCGGATCGAAATCTGGACGCCAGCACTCGTCGTCTAAGCGCCGCATGGGCGGTCCTAGCCGCCGCGGAAAGGATGATGACGAAGACAAGGAATCCAAGGGTCCGGCTCCTCCAATCCCTAAGTCCGCCAATGCTTGGGTCCCCAAGGTTAAAAAGGATGCTGTTGCGGCCCCCACGTCGGAAGAGGACGAACGCATGCCGCCAGACTTGGTGCAGCGCAAGGTCAACTCGTTGCTCAACAAGATGACCCTTGAAAACTTTGACCGTATCGCTGGTCAAATCTTGGAGATTGCCGGACAGTCCAAGTTTGAGAAGGACGGCCGCACTCTGCGTCAAATCATTGAACTGACGTTTGCCAAGGCCTGTGACGAACCTCACTGGTCCAGAATGTACGCCAAGTTCTGCCAGTTCATGATGGAGCACGTGCCCAAGGAGATTGAGGATGATAGCATTCGTGACAGCAAGGGTAAGCTCACGGGCGGCCAGTTGTTCCGCAAGTACCTGCTCAACTCGTGTCAGCAGGAGTTTGAGCGCGGTTGGAGTGACAAGATGCCCACCAACGAGGACGGCACCACGGTGGACCAGGGTGCCGACAACATGATGACGGACGAGTATTACAAGGCCGTCACAGCCAAGCGCCGTGGTCTGGGTCTGATTCGCTTTATTGGTGAGCTCTTCATTTTGCATTTACTCACGGAAAAGATTATGCATGCTTGCATTATGAAGCTTCTGTCCAACAAGGATCCTTCTGAGGAGGTTATCGAGTCTCTGTGCCAGTTGTTGACGACTGTTGGTGCTATTCTGGACCAGGGTCCGCGCATGAAGGAGATTGTGGATGCCTATTTCCAGCAGCTGCATCGCTTCCAATCCAGCGAGGGTCTGCCGTCTCGTCTGAAGTTTATGCTGATGGACGTTGCGGACCTGCGTGCCCAGGGCTGGGCGCAGAAGGACAAGGGACCCAAGACCATTTCCGAGATTCACGAGGAGGCTGCCAAGACTCAGCAGGCTGCCGAGCAGCGCAAGCAGGAGCTCGACAGTCGGCCGCGCAAGGGCGGCTACGGCTCCAAGTCGCGGCTTGATTCGTTTTCTCCGGCCAATGACTTTAATAAGTTTGGCAAGCTGAGCAGCCGTTCCAGCGGCCGTTCCAGCTCCACCCTGGTGCCCTCCTCGCTGGGCAACCGCGAGGGTTCCGGCCGGTCCAGTGGCTCCACGCCGGCTGCCCCGGTCTCGCGCACCTCTTCGCAGACCCAGCCCCAGCGCAGTCTCAACAGGTTCAACCTGCTGGATGAAGGTGCTTCCAAGGACGAGGCCAAGATGTACTGTAGAGCATAATGAATGATTAGACTATGGATCGACGCGCTGCCTGAAATTATTTAAAAGGGCTCTTTTACACCGTTTGGGATTGCGCCTGCAATCAACCAACCAGTCAGTAAGCTGGGTTACCTGACATAGAGTGTTTTGACACGGTCCCTTAAAAGACCGAGGCGCTCTAGACGGCGTCTCCAGCGCGTCTTTGGCTGGCCGCGAAAGGGGAGGGTGTTGAGGCCGGAAATTTGCGGCGAAGGGGTTGTAGTGCGACGCCTGCGACGGCGGCTAAGCGTATGGGATCGTGAGTGTGCGCGCGTGGCAGCGCGAACAGAGACTTGTCTATGCGGCTGCTTTTTGAAGCGGCGCCATTTGGGTTTTGCAATACGAGCCTGGGACCCTGCATGCACCACGGGCGATACGAGCTGCGCGTCTGCCAGGCCTGCAGCATCGACGCTAGCAGCTAGGACAACTTTGCGCGGTAGCGACAGGCCATTCAGCTTGGCATCCACAGCCACCTTTTGATTTGCCCAAAACAGCGACCGCACGTCGCTCAACTGCAGCTGGTCGCCGTCGCCGCCGCCGCCGCCACTGCCAGCCGACGTATGCACGACATACAGGCTGCACACGAGCCAATCGAGCAGTGCCATGCCCAATATATACGCCATATTGACCGCCAATGTCAGGAGGTCGCGCCACACAAACGCCAGGCGCAGGGCTGCCAGGGCCGCCCGCGACACGAGCGGTCGCGGCGCCGGGACCAGGCGGCGCAGCAGCACCAGGCCAAGCCCGCTCAAAAACCTATCCATGCTCAGTGCTCTGCAGATCCTCCTCCTCCAGCAGCGGTGTAACCCTGCCCAAGTCGGGAACGCAACCGCTCCAGTAGGCCGAATTCCTTGAGGGCTGCGTAGCTAAGCAGACCAATCACAAGCAGCAAAAATACGCTAATCACAAGCCTCTCCTTAACAGATTCGCGCTGGTAGCACGTGGCCTGAAACTTCTGCTCGTCAGGCTCGTTGGCACAGACAGCCAACTTTTGGTCAAAGCAAAACTTGCGGGTGCAGTTGACACAGGCGGCTGGTGAGTGCTCAAACTCCACCAGCGACACCAGTGTCGAGTTGGAGCCACAGGTGCATTTGCACAGCTGCACGTACGCGAGCGCCGCCTGTGCAGCCAATAGCAGCACCAGTATCTTTTGAGGGCCCATTGAGTGGTTGTGAGGTGTCGCCGTGGTCCCACCGAGCACCTGTCATATTTCACGAGAACGGGAGGTTGGATGTGGGGGCTGAGCCCTGGGAATTGGGGGAAAAGTGAAGAACGGGGGAATTTTTAGGAGAAATGTGGGGGGCCCCTAGTATGGGGCCTCTTGCAGGGCTGGTGCAGAGCCCCAGACCCCGCGTAGTGCTTTTTGCTGTGAGCTCGCTGTCGGAGGCCGGATCGTCGGGCATTGCCCCACGATGACCGATTACAGGACCAGCGAGCGCAGCGAGCACTGAGGGATCCAAGAGAGGATCTCTGGCGGCCACGCCAGGGTGGATTTGGCTTGGTATTTGCCGCCGAGCGCCTGCCTAGCTGGTACTGGGCGCTCTAGTATCGGCCCCAGCTCCACTGGCGCACATGCGGCTGTGCCAAAAAATATATCTGGGGCAGCGCCCCGCTGAAATTTTATCTGTCCTGAAAGCAACATGAACGAGAAGCCACACGAAGTGGAGCTCGACATGCTGAAGCGGTCACATGATCCGGAGGAGGCCAAACTCCTTCTCCGGCAGCGCTACCTTGAGGACGGAGCGACATATCTCCCGGTAGCCGCCGTTAAGCCGCCCTCTAGAAAAAAGGCTGCATTGAGCAAAAGAACAGACTTCAAGTTCGCCAAGAGTGTCAGAGCGCAGCTGCGCGAATTCATTCGGGGGAATCGTCCGGACACCGATCTGCTGTATGCTGACTTTGCCGACTTTCATGCGCTCTGGCAAACCTATGCGTCTCAGTTGCTGGGCAACGACACAGAGGCCAGCGTGCTGGCCAAGCTGGCTGCGGCTGACTTCCACGGCGCTTTGATTTCTGTTGCGGAGGCCCGAAACCCGTCGCTGGTTGGCCAGCGCGGAATTGTGCTGTGGGAGGCGCGAACGCAGTTTCTTGTCATCACGGAGCAGAACAAGCTCAAAATGTGGGGCAAGAAGGGGTCTTCTTTTGGGCTAGAGATTGGAGGGAGGAAGTACGAGCTCATTGGGTCGCGGTTGTTGTATCGCACGTCAGAGCGCTCTGGGCGGAAGTTCAAGACACACAGTGTCGTGGATATTTAATCATCGCGGCCACGGGTGCTGTGATTCTGGCAGCTGAGCCTGGGTCGTGCTTCCTGTGAGGTTGGATGCCCTGAATCGTGACCTAGTGGGTCCGGGCCTCAGAGACCTCTCAGGTGCCACTGGTCGCTATGTACCTCTCTCTAGAGACGAAAGCGTCTATGCGATTGGTCGTGTTATGTCGTTACGGAATGGTGATACAAAATACTTAGGCCGAGACCTTGAACTTGGACGGGCCAGTCTTGGCCGGAGTTCGGCGCCAGTGCGCCTTGGCGAGGTGCGGAGATTGCTTGCGGCCGCGCATCTTCTGCAGTTCGTCAATGTACGAGCCGTAGAGCTCGTCGGAGATAAGGTCGTTGGAGAGCGGGACGCCGGTTGTGGCCGAGTAGGACTCGTAAGAATCCGCCATTGGGTCTGTTTCCGAGTCGAAGCTCGGTGGCCCGTCGAACTCGTCCTCCGAGACGTACTCCATCTTGATGGTGGACTCGCTGGGCTGCGCATTCGGCAGAGACAGGTGCACCACCTCAGAGTAAGAGAGCGGGCGGAAATCGACACTGGTGAAGCCAGAGTCGCCGTCCTTGAGGGTCAGGACATGTGTGTCTGTGGAGGCGAGAGCGCCGACAGCGCCATAGACCATGTCGGCGCCCTCATGCAGCTTGTCGGCATCGACAATGGCGTGTTTCTCAGCCGGCGAAGAGGGCTTCTTGGCGAAAAAGTAGGACAACATTTGGAGAAGAGCTTGAGAGGAGAGTGTGGAGGCGAGGGTGAGAGGAGTGGTTGCTGCTCGCGCCTATAAATTGCGTCCCGCGGTGTTTATCAGGTGGACGTTACTGATAACAGCCTTAGTGTTGCCGAATTGGGAAGGCGTGATATCCAAGAAATATGTGGGGTGGCTCGGAACAAATCGGCGCGTGTTTGGAGAGGAACAAGCGGATGTCTGGGACGATTGGAGGGTGTGTTAGACGAGAACAGCCTGTGCGGAGTGTGTTGCCCTATTTATGGTTCTTGTTCAGGGCTGAGGGCCTGTGTCTACCACCTTGCCGGCCATTGCGCCTGGTTGGTCACAACTCGTTCGCTCCACGTGATCCAGCACGTTGCCCCCGCCACAGCCGGCTGCGCCGCCCCGCCAGGCCACTCACAGCTGGTCATCAAGCCCACGCTGTCTGTGGGGGTCCCGTGGCCCGCAACCGCCAAGCACGCCATCTGGTCCCGAAGCCTGGCAGCCAGGGTCCTCCTCGGTTGCACATCCTTCCGCTGTCATGTTGCTTCTGTCTTTGCTCCTGCCCCACCACTGCTCCCTCCACAGCTTCTGCACATCTTCTGCTCGCCTCCGCGGCCCGCTGGTTCTGGCCTGCCGGCTCCCTGGCAGCCGTCCCTCCCAATCGGCCCCACCATCCCCCGGCGGTCACGGGCTATTTGCCCAGCCGTTATCTACAGTGACGTCACCGTCGCTCAGGCCCTGGGCACAGCAGACGCGGACACACGGACGGTGCGGGCCCGTATGGGTGGCGCCCAAGTATCTCGTCAGTGCGGCGCAAACACGCCAATCAGTCGCAGCGCCTGGGACAGGATCACCAAAATACCCAAAACGGGCACATTGCGCATCAGTCTATTGGACTGCCTATTTTGGACGCCCGCCCAGCAATGTAGCAGAGATAATATCGAGAATAGTGAGGCAAGGATTGGGTTGTTTTGTCTTTGGTCAGGGCAGGCGGCGGCCATATCACTAACCAGCCGGCCTCTGCATGTGACGAAGCGCCGTGTGCAGTAGCCTATGGTTGGCTGCGGGACGTATAAAGCTGATATCAAACGGTTATAATCCCTTAGCTTTAGTTCTCCAAATGTTGTAGCTCTATATTGTCAAATGAGTTATTACTCCTATGCTCTTCACAGCTACTCCTGCTTGGCCAGGTATGCCAGATACCTCGACTAGTGCCTCTGAAGGCGTTTAGACAATCCACCATACATGGCCAGCAGCAGACCATCGTAGCTGACCTCAATGCAACCGCCAATCAAAAATGAAAGCCACAGCCGCCCCGACTCGGCCAAATGCCCCGAGAAATACGGTCCTACAGAGGCAGCCAGCGTCTTGGCCACATTCACGGAACCCATAATGCGGGTGCGCTCGTTGTCAGGCAAAATCTGCGACAGAAAGACCTGGCGCGGAGCCACGTCCATGGAATTGGTGACAATACGACCTAGGTAGAGTGCCACGGCTGACCAGCGATTGGCCGCAAACGGCACAGCAGCCAGCATAATGGCCGAAGGGCCGTGGGCCAGGACCATGGCGTGGACAGGTCCAAATGCTCGGTACATTACCGAGGAACCAAACGGCGTGACAGCAGACAGCAAGTAGCAGATCGTCATCATGACTCCAATGAAGGTGTCGGACACGCCAAAGTGAGAAGTGAAGTAAAGAATGATCCACGCGGTGGGCATGAAGCCGTACCCAAACGAATCGAGGGCAAACAGGGCAATGAGCGGGATGTATGAAGTAGGGTGTGTGGGCTGAGGCGAAGACAGCAGCGGCTGAGATTCGGCATCGGCGGACTCGGGCTCATGTTGGTCGGATTCCGGCTCCGATTCAGCCTCGACAAACCCGGCTTCGCACCGCTCCGACAGCATATAGGTCATCACCAGCTTCACCAGTGCCCAGGTCGAATAGCACACAAATACCGCGCGGTAACATGCCAGTCTATTCCAGCCGTAACCTTCCAGCACAGCCAACACCGCGCTCGTTGCCATCGAGCCAAGAGCCTCCCCAGCAATGGAGAACAGCCCGTACCATGCGTAAATCGTCGCACGGTGCTCCACCCGCGTCAGTTGGGCAAGCGAGGACTCTTCCACGGCCCGGAACGGACCCGCGTCCGCGCCCGACGGCGACACTACGCCGAGCACAGCAGCCAGCAGCAGCACGTTGAAATTGGACGACAGTGCAAATGTCAGTCCCGACACCAGCATCAAAATGCTGCCAAGGGCAATCACAAGCCTCCGCCCTAGGGCGTCGGCCCGAAACGCCAAAAACATGGACAGTGAAACGTCGCCGAGGAGCGTCAGCGACATGAAAAGTCCAATCTGTGTGTCGTGAAATTCCAGCAGGCGCAAAAACTGGCCAAGAACCAGTGTGGTCTGGCCGTATGCGACCATTCGCACGAGTTTCTGTGCTACCAGCAGTTTCACATCGCGGCTCGCTTCCATCAGCACAGGCAGAGCCATCTTTCACAAGTACCACCGAGCTGGATTTTCTGCAGTTTTCAACGGACGGCAATCGGTCGCGCACGGCTGTGCCGCGATGGGCACTTCGAGGGCCATTATGCGAGAAATGAATGACACAGAAGTTGGAGACGCGTGAATAAGCCTTCTCTTTTTCTCCTAGTCGCCACTCCACTTCTAAGATTTCCAATCCCTACTCAAAATCAATCCAATCCATCAATTCTAGACACCGATAGCACTCTTGCTTCACTATCACCCGAAAAGTTGAAAGATAGTGGGCCGGCAACAGCCGTACAATTGACAACTCTGCCCTGGAAGGGCGAGACTGGACATGTTGCTGGCAGATTGTGAACCAAAAATAAACCTTATTCACCCTACGAACGATAGTATGTACGTAAGAGCTTTGTCCCCCCACCCTCCCATGTATTGATGGAGGTTCAGATGCACCCCAGTCACCAAGAAAAGCTTCAGGGCCCACTGGGATTACGGCAAGGGTTTAATTGAATTTGAATCCCTGGAAGGGCCCAGCATTGGAGAGCCAATCCGCTTCTTCTCCTGCGAGGGGGCATGAAAAACTATTGCCAGGGAAATAAAAATTACACCAGGCAGGATTAAACACGCCGCCGTCAGGAAAATTGCCTTCGCCGGCACTCCCATCGCTCTCAGTACGTGATACATTCCGGCTAGCGCTGTGGCACCCACGCAAGCTGCAATGCCCCTGACCCACGCCGGTGGTGGAGGATCAACCTCACGTTTGCCCTGCAGTTGGCTCGGTTCTTCGAGCCTCCCTGTTAGCTTCTCTGTTAGTTCTCGGACTGCCTCCTCGCACAGTTTGAGGCGCAGCCTTAGATCATTGAATTCTTGTTTGAGCTCGCTGCTGTCGGACATAGCTGTCCTCCCAATAGGAGATGGGGAGTATATAGACTCAAAGTGGAGACATCATATGATGGGCCGCTCAGCGGAGACTGACCTGTGTTTCAGAGCACCACGACTACTGATTGCTTTTTGTAATGGCCTCAAATCATTCACCAGAACTCAACTCAGCCCCATGTTTTGGTGGGTCTCATGGGCTCAGCTCGCCAGATCCAACTCCCCTCAAACAACACCTGCCTAGTTGGGAGTGCTGGGGCAGCGCCCCACCTTTTGGAATTTTTTTTTTGGCAGAAACAACCAGCCTCAGACATCACCCTACCAGCCTCCTGGAGAAAGACTGGAGACTTGGTCTATTCGAGCTTTCCAACTGTTGCCTAGTCCTGCTGCTCGCCCTGCGGCCTCAGACCAGCTATGATAGCCAAACAGGTGCCGAAACGGCCTCGGCCGCCTCAAAAGGAAGAGGTCGATGACAAGGCGCGCGACAAGCATATGGCCTGCCGAGAATGCCGTCAGCAGAAGGTGAAATGTAATTACGAGCCTCCAGGCCCGTGCTCGCGGTGTGCGAAACGAGGGCTCACCTGCGATTTTGTGGCCGATTTCAAGCGCACATCGAAACGCAAGAAGCTTCTGGAACTGCAGAGCGACGTGGTGACGTTGCGCAGTCGCCTCGAGCAGATGCTCGCGCCGGCCTCTGAGAGCTCGGCGAGCCCTCCTTCTGCAGAGGCATCCCCCCGGGCCATTTTCACCTCGGTGAACGCTGCCGGGAACGGAACGTCCTTGGCGCCGTTGCCGCCTTCCGCCCCGGCGGCAACCGCGCCCCCGCCGTTGCCATCGGCATATGGGATGGGCCGCTCGCCGATTTCTCCAGCTGTTGTGTCCTCATCTTCGCCAGCGGCCCGACCGCCGCCGCCGACTAGCGGCGGAGGAGCGGCGTCCCGCTTGCCGGCCAACTACCCACAAGCATCTAGCCTGCCATCGCCGCAGTTCTTCTACAAATCAGACGTTCCTGCTGGCCGTTTTGATACGTCCAATCTTGTTTCCAGGGAAAACCTCAATTGCCAGCCAAAGTCGATCGGCGCCGGCAAGGATCTTGTGGTGCTCGACAGCGCCACAATTGCCAATCTTTTTGTTGAGTTCACCCTCAATTACCACACCTTTCTGCCGGTGGTTGATGTTGCGCGTGGTCCCGAGCAAATCTACGCACTGTCGACCCCGCTATTTTGGACAATCATGTCGATTGGAGCCCGTCGCTACAACGAGGACCCCGAGCTGTTTACCCGCTTGGCAGAGCCGCTGACAGCGCTTCACGGCGAAGTCTCCATGTCGCCAACACTTTCCACTGGCGGCTCCAAGTCCTTCAACGTTCCCTCTGTATATACAGTGCAGTCTATTTTACTGCACACGCTGTGGCCGCCTCTGTCGTCGGCCCAGACTTCCGACACGTCGTGGCGCACGTCTGGAATGGCCATCTTTGCTGCCATCCACGCTGGTCTTCACTGTCCGGGCTACGCCCGCGATTTTGGCCGCATCAAACTCGACAACCCCATCTACCCGAAAATTTCTGAGCAGATCCGTACTTGGGTTGCGTGCAACGTTGTCAACCAGGAGGTTGCCTCGGTGTATGGATTTCCGTCCTTTGTCTCGTTTGACTCGGCCGTTGTTGCCGCCTGTCAGCCAGACTCGGACATTGACATTCCACTGCAGCTGCGCCAGCTCATGACGATCCAAAATTTTGAGAATGAGCTGGTCAAAACGCTCAACTCCAATGTGCGTGACCCGCTTGGCCTTGTAGATCGCTCCGAGCGGTTTTCACTGCTTGTACTTTTAGAGCGCCGTCTTGACGAGATGGAGATTCGTCTCGGTAACCTTGACGATGAGCGGAAGCTCGCTTTGATGGCGGCCCGAGTTCACCTCATGACGTATTACTTTCTTGATAATACTGACTTTGAGCCAGTTCAATTGCAGAAGGGGCTCGTTCTGGCCTACAATGGCGCGCTGTCACTGCTGACGCACTCGCTGGCGGCGCAGGAAAGAGACCGGTCGTTCATCAAGCGCGTTCCGCAGATTCACTGGCAGACCGTTTGGCAGGCGTGTGCCATTGTCAACAAGCTTGTTCACTCCACCTTCTCTGAGTTTGTTGACGTGGTTAGCGGCAAGGAACTGTTTTTCAAGTCGGTCGAGCTCATCCGCCTGGCTTCCATATACAAGCACGATCTGGCGTTCCGTGCTGTTGAGCTGCTTGAGCAGGCCTGGGAGCTGTTTGAAAGTCTCAATCGCAAATCGCCGCTGCAGCCGACCATTAATATCCGCACTCGGCTGTCTGCGTCTGTGTTTTATGATATGCTGTGGACGCTGCGCAATGAGGCTGGGATCCAGTCATCATCGCCGGTCGAGCTGCGTGTCCGGGTGGAAGAGACCAGTTCACAAACGCCTTCGCAGGCCGGCGACTTGTTCACTGATCAGCTATTGGATTGGGATGCGGAGCTAATGTGGAAGGAGATGATTGCGGATTAAAATGCTTCTGGTGTTGTCCCCCTGCTCGATATTTTTCTTGAGCCGAAGCTGAAAACTGGATTAGACTGTCTACGACTAAGGATCCGGAGGCCACTGCGCCTCCAAAATGCGTATTCACAGCAAGTATCTAGGCCCCACTGTCTGGCTGATGATGCTGCTGCCCCAGTCCCTCGTGGTGCTTGCTACGCTACGCTCGCTGCCAGCCGCCCGTTGTGGGGCAATGCCGCAGGCATCCAAAAGGCGAGGCCATGGCCGTTGGAGTCGCGCCCACATCGATGCTGTAGCGGCCTCCAGCCCGGCTCATCCCGTAGCCGCGACCTAGCCTCACGCTCTGCGCTCGCTGCTGGACGCCTCGTCCACAGATTGTGGGCAAGTCCGAGTAGACTTCCCGTGTACACTATTTAACGATATAATGATAAAATTAAATCCGCTAGGGGTTTCAGGATTTGACAATAAGGCCCGCCTTGGGGACTTATGATTTTTTGACAATAGGGCCCGCTAGCGGGCCCCATGTTTTGGATAAATAAGCTAGCGGGCGAGCTTGCGGATCAAATTCAAGTCCTGCAAAGCCTCGTCCTGGGGCAACGGAGGCATCCGGTCCCTCTTGCTCTTGGCGTTAACGCCCGCGCGAGCCGAGGCGGTGTCGCGCTCCGAGGCTGCCGCAGCCTCATCGCGGTCCGATATGGAGAAGCCCCAGTCGGAGATGAGCCGATCCGTGTCACGGTCAGTGCCTGGGGCGTCGGATCCCGAGTCGGAGTTGTGGGAGGCGTACGAGAGCGGGCCTGCGTTGCGGAGTTTGCGGCGCTGCGATGACTTTTGCCGCGTGACGGGCTCGCCGTTCTCGGCGGCAAATGACGGCGAGACGAGCAGCCGCAGGAGCTCCTCGTCCGAGGCCACGTCCAGCAGCGCTTTATCGTCGTCGACGCGCTTGATGTAAAGCTCGAGCGAGCGGCGCAGCGCTTGGCGCACAATGTCGACCTGCTCCTTTTCCTTCTTGGCAACGGCCGCTGCGGTTGTTGCATGCAGGGCGTCGGCCTCGGCTTTGCGGTACTCGAGCTGGGCCTTGCACTCGACGAGCCGCAGATCGCGCTCCTCGTCAAGGTCGGCGAGCTCGTCGAGAAACTGCTCGTCGGTTTCGGCGGCCACCTGTTTGAGGCGAGTGCGCAGCCGCTCAAACGTCTTTTCGTAGTCCACGTGGCGCTGCCCGTAGCGCTCCAGAATGGCGCTCTTTTTGATTGCGCGCGCCATGCAAAGTCCCCCTGCTAAACTCCGATTGCTGTGGTTGTTGTCAGGACGGAGAAACCGCGAGATGGGTGCGCACGCATGCAGGTCGCTGTGTGGGGCGCACCACTGAGAGGTGCAGCGACCGACAGTTGGGCGTTGCGCGGCTGTGCTGGGGGGAGTTGCTGCCGGAGCGAAGCCTCGGACAGCAGCAAATGGCAGCAGGGCTTGCAATGGCTGCATGCATGTATTGGAAGCATCTTTAGTTGGGTCGCAAAACGGCTCTCCTCCTGCTCGGAACTGGGCTGTGCTGTGCATCGCTCGTTGCTAGTTCAAGCCGCGCCTGCCACCTGCAAGCACAAGGCGTCGACGCAAGTCTCCCAGTAGCCCTTGCCCTGAGGAAGATGCGATTCTGAGCAATCCGAATAAGTCTAAGCCTCGGAGGGACTCTGATTAAGTGGCCCGGGTCTCTGACACAGAGCACTTCCATAATCAGCCAGTCAGCCTTGGTCCCAAGTGTTTGTGATGAGTCTTACTATCGAGTTTGTTGTGCTGGACGTATGTGTGCCTTTGGATGATTGGAACGAAACCAGCTGTCGGGAGTCGGGAGTTGGAGTGGAAATGGAAACCTTGTGGAGATGCCATGGCTGGCGCATAGCCTTGGGTCGCAAAAGAATAAGCAGCGTGTCATATCTATTAAGAGGAACTGCCACAAATCATGTATATCGCTTTGCTGCTGGCAGAGCAGCGAAGAGTGGAGCTGTGAGTGAGACTGGGAGCTATGGGCACAGCGGCACAGAGCTAAGTAAGAGCGGAGGTTCGTTGCCCGCGGACAGTAAATAGCGAAAAGCGAAGAGGACATACCGTTGCAGAAGCATTTCGATTTTTCAGGGGCTCTCAAGCTCGAAATCCGCTCTCACGCGTCTGCCTGCAAGGTGAAGTATAGACCACATGAGGCACAGACCCCCGCGCCAGGCATAATAGTGCTGGTGAGATGCCAATTGCAAATGTCTTGTAGGAGAGGGGTGGGAAGCAAGCGCAGCAAGCACAGCAAGCACTAAGGAGTCTGGGGCAGAGCCCCAGCTGGACCGGAGGCCATTCTGGAGGCCATTACCGGTCGCTATACCATCCCCAGACCGGGTGGGCACAGCGGGGTTTGAGCAGCGCCCGGCTGGACCTAAAGACCATGACCAACACAGCCAGCACAAATGTGGGGCATTGCCCCGGCATTAGCAACATCCAGATTGCAGGGTCCGCCAAGGCGGAGTTCGTGACCAACCTGGCGTTTTCAATCCCCTGCCAGACCGCCTGGCTAAGGCCCTGGCGAGTCTTGTGCTCCGCCTGCGGGGCTGAAACCTGACTGAAACCGCCCTGCCGGCTACGCTTGCTGGTCTGACAGGTTTGGACTGTACAGGCGGTAGAGGCGGTGGAGGTCCAGAGGCGGTCCAGAGCGGCGGATTGTTGCAGACATTGCGTCAGGCTGGCGGCAGTGTTGGCTGTTGGGGTGGCAGATGATTTGCTGGAGGACAAGCGGGGAATGAAGATCCAGGAGCAGCCAGGAATGCAAGCTGTGGGAGCCCAACTCCACGATTTGGATGCAGCATTTCTGGTGAAAAAAAACCAGAACAACGACCTTTCTCCCCCCGCCATTTTTAGCTTGAAGCAAATATGCACTTTGCTGTGGCTACCCGCTTCATCACTCTGCCCCACGAGGCTGAGCCAGACTGGGCTGCCCAGCTGGCCTAGTGGGGCGGCATTGGAACGCAGCCACGGTGATGATTGGGGCTGCTGCGTGCAGCGGCGTCTGGTCAGCCGGACCTGGTGGCGGCATTTTCCCTGTGTGGCTCTCTAGTGGCCCTAATTGGCCGGCGTACCGGTGCAGCCAGGATCCTCTAGTGCCTGGCAGGGGTGGAACCAGGGTCGATGCACATGCGGGCACGAGGTCGATAAGCAGCTTCATGTGACTAAGGAAACTAGGGGATTTGGAGGGGGGTTTCCAGAGGGGATCTCGGGAGTCGAGAGAGGAGATCTGAGCGGGGACCAGGGAGGAATTTGACAACTGAGACAGTCAGTTTTTGGTCCCGGACTCGTGACTCTGTCACCGACCCGGTCTCAGAACTGGTCTCAGCCCGCGTCTCGCCGCTTGCCTGGCAGTGGGGCTGACACAAGACACCTGTGAGCAAGACGAGCCTGCGAGACAACGACCGTGTGACCCACGTGGAGCTGCTGCCTCGCCATCCAGCCGGCTGGTACCAGTCGCTAAGCTAATAATACTCGTATTATGGCATTGGTATTAATTATTATCCGACCAGGCGGGCGGGCGGGCCGTTCGGCAGGTGGTCCAATTGGAGCGGGCCCGTTGGGAGCTGCGCCAGCGAGTGCGTGTGGCGCATTGCGGGCCAGCAGTCGGAAAGTCGTCGGCGGTACGGCGGCCCGGCAGTCCAGTCTCAGCTCACACCAGCGCGATCGGACCCCACTTGAATCGGTCTGATCGGCTACGCTTGCGCTGCCCTGCGCCCGCCACGGCGGTATCCGAACTCACAGGCGGACACGCACCCACAGAAACCTACAGGGGCCACACAGGCACAGGGTCGTCGCAGGGCAGGGAAGCACACAGAACCCACAGGGCAGGAACATGGGCAGGGGCGGGAGGGGCGGGGCAGGCAACGGGGCAACCATGTGGGGAGTTCGGATTGGGTTAGCTGCCAGGCAGGAAGAATTTTGTCAGCTGCTGTTTCTGTATTTGGTTTAGATTTGGCTGTTTCTTTGTCATTGCTCAGAGTCTGCCCAGTCTCTGACCCAGGCCGAGCCTGTCGGTCCGGAGCCCTAGCCTGGACGAGCTGGTTACTAGCTCACTGCAGTAGTGCCTAGACGCCGCTGAGCGGCTAGCGGCGACCGGGGTAGATGCACGCCCCCTGCTGCCTACCGAAGCTAGGCAGAACTAGGCCTGCAACTTCGCCTGACCAAACGAGCAAAGTGAAGGACAAATGGGCTTCTGCCTCTGCACGCGATGCATTCCGTCACGTCTCCGGCGATCGCATTAGCAGATCCGGAGAGCGGGTCTGGAGGCACAGCGCTAGGTGGGGCTGCCGCCGCCGACTCCCCAGCTTCCGCAGGCGTATGCAGAGCGACGCACTGCCAGAACCATGGAGCTGGGGCAGAGGCCGGGGCTTGCAGAAACGAGGCATGAGGGGGAGGTGAGACAGACCCTTTGCTCCATTGGTCACTGAGCCCCAGAGTACGTGCCGCCAAAACGGAGTTGCTTACTCGTCACAGCTCCGGCGGCTGCTCAAGTGGGCCTTCTTCAGCCAGATTCGCTCTCATCCGCAAAAAGCTCTCTGATGCACGTCATGCAGTTGGGGTGCATTAGTGAGCTCGAGAGGCATTGGGATTTGAAGCAGCAGCGACTGGAGGGGGCGGCGGCTGGCTGGACTGGCGACGGCCGTTCACTCCTGCAACGAGCTTTGGCTTGGACGAGGAGCCAGGAGTTGAGACTTTGCTGTCCGCTTCACTGCCCAGCCTTTGAGCTTTGCCAGCGGCGGTCCTTGCAAGCTCTGAGATCCCCACTCCCAAGAGCGGCCAAGTCAGCACGCCCGCAAAAAACCAGGCCTGGGACTCCGCGCCAGCGAGCGCCTGGAGCTCAGTCGGTCCTTGAAGGGGGGAGCGCAGCGTGGGTAGGTTCCTGGGGCCTCGTCCTGCGCCATAATCCACTCCTGGACCTGGCACAAGCCTGCCTGGTCTGGATCCTGGGCAATGGGTGCCGAGCGGCGGAAAAAGGAATAGCCAAAAAAGGAATGTGGCGAGCTGGGGCAGCTGCTCCTGACTGGTTTGTACATTCCCTTGGCAGCGTGGGAGAGCTGGCGGCGAGCACGCCCGCTGCCACTGGTCCACGAACGCGCTCAAGCCGGCGGCCTGAGAGGGTGGGGCTGCTACGCCCAAAGGCTCCGGTCTCAGCTTTCCGCCGCCTTTAGCCAGATTGCGCATCCAGTCAGATCTGCATGACGCCGTGCTTGTCGGCCTGCACCACGTCGAATGCGTCAATCTGGGAGAGGCTAGTCCATCTGACAGGAGGGAAAGGCAGGGTAAGGGCCCAAGCAGCCATGCAGCCACTGCAGTGAGGCAGTCTGGAAAGACTGGAGCGCTTTTGCGCTCCCATCTGCCCCTCATCTCTGATCTCGCGAGCTGCTCTCTCTCCACCATGTCTGGTCTGCCTCGTTCCTGGCTCCTCCGCTCTTCTACCCCCACTCAAAACACATTCCTCGCTGTCTCATCCGCCAACCAAACACCGTTTTCAGGGGCAGCGCCGAATGCGGAAGGTAGGGATTGCTAGCGTGTCTGGGATCCACGGCAGGAAGCAATAAGCAGCGGCAGGGCCGAAAAAGCAAGGTTGGACACAAGCAAAAAAGGCTCTGCACCGGCGTAGATACAAAAAACGCCGTGCCAGGATATAAAAGGAGCCAGCGTCGCACTTGAAAACCCGCGTACCAAACCACCCTTTTTCCGCATATACCCTCAGAAATGGCCAACACCGCCCGCCTCGAACAGCTCCTTAAGGAGATTGACCCGCTCCGCAAGCAGCTCATTGACCACACTGTTTACGGTGCCGTCAAGTCGGTTGACGACCTCCAGCTCTTCATGCAATCCCATGTCTACGCCGTCTGGGACTTCATGTCGCTGCTCAAACACCTGCAGCAGACTCTGACATGCACCACCATCCCGTGGTACCCGACCGGCGATCCCCAGACCCGCTACCTCATCAACGAGATTGTCACGGACGAGGAGTCGGACGTGGACGACCATGGTAACCGCTGCTCCCACTTTGAGCTCTACATTCTGGCTATGCAGAAGGCCGGCGCCTCTACCAAGGCCGTTGCCAACTTCATCGAGGAGCTCAAGCGCGGCGTCGCCCCGCGCACCGCGCTGCAGAACGTCGGCGTGCCCAAGCATGTGTCCAAGTTTGTGTCGACGACCTTCGACGTGATTGAGCTCAACAAGCCGCACGTGGCCGCCGCTGTCTTCACCTTCGGCCGTGAGGACCTGATCCCTGGCATGTTTATCTCCTTTGTGTCCAAGCTCCACAAGGACGAGCCCGAGAAGTACTCCATCTTCAAGTACTACCTGGAGAGACACATTGAGGTTGATGGCGACCACCACGCCCACCTCGCCCACGAGATGACGTCGCTGCTGTGCGGAGACGACGAGACCAAGTGGGCCGAGGCCACCAAGTACGTCAAGCTCGGCCTGCAGGCCCGCATTGAGCTGTGGAACGACATTGAGGTCTCTCTGTCTGCCACCGAGCTCACTGCCAGCATGAAGGCTGCTTCTATTCTGGCTGGCCGCAAGGTCATTGCTGCTTAGGCTAGATATTTAAGATAGGATTGGTTATACGAGGAGCAAGAGTGCAAGCTTGCAGCTCGCCAGAGAAATCTGGCTGTTTGAGTTTCCCCCACCCCCACCCCCACCCCGAAATCCCCATACTCTCTCTACAACAAATCTGGCATCCCTTGCCCTTTCCCTGCCAGCCCACCCCCCGTCCAGGCGGAGGGCGATCCGGGGAAGCTGGATTCAATTCCATTTAGACTACCGGTTGCGGACGTGCACCACCGTTGGTGGGGGCTGCATCCCGATCTGGGAGTGGGACCAAGCAGCTCTTCACAAGGGCTGGCGGCCGCAAACCACACATTCCAGTGGAGGGAGCAGTGCCTAGGCAGCCAAGGAGTCTCTACCGGTCCCTGGTCTGTGCGGCGAGCGCAGACCAGGGGTCTGATCAGCATCGACTGGGGGTGCTGTTTTTTTTTTGTGCCTAAACCATGTGCTGCTGAATCTGGCAGGGGGAGTCCAGCCGGCGCCTCAAAACACCACGCCGAGCTCCCTGCATAAACTTTGTTTTTGCCCCAAGATGCGCCAGATTGGTGTTTAGCGCATTCGGGTTAGGCTGGTAGAGCGATACGCCGTCTTTGGAGAGGCAGACTTGAGCGCGTTGATGGGCGGCTACGCACAGCTTAGCCATAGCCCGATGAGGGGAGGGGGGCAGCTCCTCAGTCGCGTCTCCGGATCCGGACACGCGTCCATTACGCAGCTGTCGCTGCGAGACTGAGACCAGCAGAAAGCAAAAAGCAGGCCCGGCAGCAACGGCAACAGGGGGCAATATAAGCTGGCAACGTCCCGGCTCCTCAGCGATGCTCCCAGGCGAGGCTGCATCCCCAGGCAAAGGTGCCGCGCGCTTCTCCCACAACCACGGCTCCCCCAATCTCCCGAGCCCGCTTCCCGCACTGGGAGAAAAACCCCTCGGTCGCCAAGGGCGAGACCCGCACCTGCGTCACGCGCCACAGGCGTTCCGCCCACTTGCCCAAGCCGCTTTTCATGGCCACCGCGGTTGTGGCTTGCCCCGCAACCGGACTAGATGGACTGCAACTGCGCAGCCGCGTCGGCGTAAGATCGCAGCTTGCGCGCAGCAGCGGCGGCAGCGGGCACAGCACAACGACCAGCGACCAACGACCAGCTACCAGCGAAGCGGGCAGACACATCCGCCGTATACTCAATTGCCCAAGCTCAATTGGCTCAATTCTATAGCTCAATCGATTAGTCTCTTGGTATCTCGCTCTATTAATTCATCTGCCTTCTAGCTTATTGCCTACTAATGGCTAGCCATCGCCCTTGCCCTTTCAGGGTCCTGCCGCAACGGAGTTGGCTCCGCATACAGCCAGCTTCCGCAGGCGTTCCGTCGGTCATTTCCGATCCCTCTAATGTCCTAACCCGCGATCCGCAGCGTGCCCGCGCGTCCGCCTCACAACGCCCGAAAACCAGAACCCGGTCTCATCACCGGATGCTGCATAGCTGGTCAAGCTCCGTGCCATGATATCGACTGCCGTGGGGCACTGCCCCGCGATGGTTGAATTCTAGCCAGCAAGCGCAGCAAGCAGCAGCAAGCAGCGGGCAATTCAAAGGTGAAAAGCCTGTCCTCAGGCACCTATTATGAGCCCTGGAATTGGCTTCCGTAATTAGTGCCGTGGAGGAGTGGGGCAGTGCCCCAACTTTAACAAGTCATATCACTAGAACTTGAGCAGGTAGATACGAGCATCTGGTTCTTTTGATTCAGTCTCCATTCCTGTTTTTCTTCTCTCAGCCAATCTCTAGCCCATAAGAAGATCCAATGCAAGTAATTGAAACGAAGGGAGCAGAGAACTTGTCAGGTGTCATTTCTTGGGTGGATGAACGGCGGAGATGTTGACATCTTCCCATTCTAGAACTGTTTAAGTAGGAAACTTTTGAATCGGCCACCATGCTTGTGCTTGCCTCCGCCCGCCAGTCGCCGCACTGCGATGAGCAAAGCAAGCCACTCTACACTGGCTGCCTTCCTATATTTGACTGTCCTAGCCAAGGACTACTTGCATACATAGTAATCTCACAATGAATTTCTCAGGTCGGCAAGTTCGGCTGTAACAAGAACAACAGCAAATGGACAATGAGGCTTTTGAGGGCAGCTAAAGCAGAGGCTTCTGTTACAGCCTAATTTGCAAGGGTGAGAAAGCTTCGAAGCTGGCAGCACACTTGAGCCTGCGAATAAACGAGTATTTTGTCAGTAGCTGAGTTCTACCCGTAGCTGAGTTCTACTCGGATCAATCCGCTTGTACGAAAGCTAGTGCTCCAGCAGTTTAGCCAATGAAACTTACCAATTCAAACAGTCAGTAAACAGTTAAGCTAATCACATATTCACAGCAATTAGCTCTTGTAGCCGATCCATAGCGGATACTTGACTTTCTTCAACATTGCACTATTCCATCTTCATCACTTCTCTAACCTGCGGTCAGCTGGATATCTTTGAGTCACAAGCGCTCAAAGAACTGAGGTCGGTGCCGAAATGTCAATGACAAGTTTTCCAAACTGTCTGCCATCGCGCATGTCGGCAAAAGCGTCAGGGAAGCTGTCCAGACCCTTTGTGACTCGGGAGACTACAGGAACAATCTTGTGTTGGGCAACAAACGCCAGCATCGCGTCAAATTCTGCGGCGGAGTTCATGGTGGAACCAAGCACATCAATATGCTTGAGCACTGCAGCCATCGGATACGACGAAGGACCAGCCGTTTGGCCATACTGGACAACTCTGCCACCATTTCTGAGGAGCTTAACAGCCTGCTTGACAATGTCGCCGCCAGCGGAGTCAACAACGAGGTCAAAGTATGGGCGGGAGGCCGGCAGATTTGCCAAGGCATGTTTGAACCAGTCAGGCTCGCGGTAGTTTGATCCGCCGGCCGCACCGAGCTTGGTGGCCTGGGCAATCTTGTCCGCGGACGACGACGTGACCCACACATGCGCAGCGCCAGCCGCCACAGCGAACTGGAGGGCAAAGAGAGCCACACCACCGCCAATGCCAGTGACCAGCACATTCTGACCAGACTCAAAACCGCCCTTGGTAAAGAGCGCCCGGAAGGCTGTGCCACCCGCCAACGGCAGCGCTGCGGCATCCGTGTCCGACAAATGTGCCGGAGCCTCGGCGAGGTACTCGGAGGCAAACACGGCGTAATCGGTGAGCGTTCCCTGCCGCCAAAACCGGGTTCCGCCGAGCAGCGAGAAGTCGCTCTCGGGGGCTCTGGGGTCTGATTTCCAGCCACGGGATGCGTGCATAATGACCCGCTTGTCCTTGAGAGGGCCTTCGATTACATAACCGCAGCCATCGGCGCCCAGGGGCACGCCGAGCTCGGCTCCAGGATAGAGGTTCTGCTGGAGCCACTTGTCGCGGTGGTTGAGCGCGGCCGCGCTCATTCTAACTAGATTATCGTTCGGGCCGAGGCTCGGCAATGGCTGCTCCGCAGCCACCACCTGCCACTGCACCTTGCCCGGCTTTCCGGGCTCGCCTTCCATGACAAGAGCTCTAGCTGTCTTTGGCATGGTCGCTGTTGAGCCGGTTCTGCAGCTGTCTCATATTTATGTCCGTTGCGGGGTCGGCTAAGCGGGCGATTCCCAGGAATGGGCGAGCGGAGTAGTCAGCATGGTTGGAGGAGAGCGGACAAAGTAAATGGGAGTTAGCTAATTCAGCTGGGGTGAAAGGGCTCTATATAGCTGGTGTCTGCTGCCATTTTTTCGCTTGCAAGTCGCTGGTTGTGGGGGCAGCGCCCCACGCTTAGGCACAATGGCAGCGAAACGGCATCGCTGGGGCTTGGTTCAGAATCAGGAGTAATGAGCCCGTCTTGCCCTACGCCTCCTCCGCCTGCAGATCCTGCCAATCCACTTGAAAATACGCTGGCGCGGCTCAGCCCTCGAATTCGCAAGCCTCCGGGTTGGAGCCAATGACGTCAACGCATTGGCGAAAATGCAGCGGCAAGGCTCTCACAGGCGTTTGCGCGACTCTCGCAGTGCCGATCAGCCCATGTACTGCACGATACCGGGCCCAGGGCGAGTCATAGCTCCGCCTCAAGGAAATCTTCACGAAGATCTGGGTGAGTTTCCAGGCAGACAGCAAGTAGCGAAGACCATCAGGGCGCGTTCAGCTGAACAAATGCCTTCCTCAATTGAACTAGCAAAGCCGCAGAAAAGTCATGTCTACTTGTGAACTGCAGCGCCGCCGGGCCCAACCACCACAGAGCGCTGCTCGCGCTCTGCCACTCTCTAACCAATAGTTGTCTAGCTAATCTACTTATACTTCTTGGTGGCTGCAACCTCGCCGGCACCAAACAACAGGCCGACAGCTGCAATGCCAAACGCACCGAGACCGGAAATCCGGCCATCCTGGTACTGCTTAATGGCGTAGGCCGAAGAGCCGACGGCGGCCGCCAGACCGACAACAACAGCCGAGAAAAACACCGGGTCGTCGAGCTCGGCCTCGTGGGCCTTGGCCTTGGCCTTGTCAATGGCCGATGGAATCGTCTCCTTGCGCAGCACGTCTACCTCCTCCTTGACCTCGCGCTCCAGCTTCTCAAACTTGGTTTCGGGGCGCACGGCCTCCTTGGCCGAGTCCAGCTTGGCATCCACCTGCGAGTGCGCGGAGTTGACGTCCTTCTGGACCTGGTCAACACCGTTCTTGACGGCATCGATGCCGTCCGCGGCCGTCTGGTTGAGTTCTTGCGACATTAGAGAATTTTCTGGAGATAAGGGCGGAGGGAGGCAGCACGCAGCAATTATCACAGGCCCGTTCGGGTCATCGTGCGGCTGTGCACCTCCTCACGCAGCAACTGAGTGGCGCCACCTGAGCTGTGCAGCAGTGCAGCTGTCACTGGGACTGTTCGTCGCGCCACACTGCCGCCAAATTGCCGCCCCCCCCCCCCCCCCCCCCCCCCCCCCCCCCCCCGGGCCCCCCCGGTGGCCCCGGGCGGCGCCGGGGCGGCAGGGGCTTTGCCC